>ML270691.1:0-28352 GCA_005239495.1 Nicotiana undulata | reverse complement strand
AATGGCAAGGAGTACATCATAGTGGAAATAAGCAGTTCAAAACACCCGGCAAGGGGAAAACATCAATTAGTAGCTCAAGAAATGACCGGCAAGGGTCTCAGCTATAACCAATTACCTCAATCACATACTCTACACTTGTATTTTCATTCGTATCAACACTCCTCAAACTCAACAGCCAATACTTTCAATCAAGAATAAATTACCAAGTAAAGACAATCTCATAATATGCTAAACATGGAAGAAATACTGCAATTTCTATCAAAATAGACTCACGGGCATGCTTGACACACATTGCATAGGTACTCGTCACCTCACCTATGCAATGAACATGATATTCACTTAGCACATAGCAAATAATACCTATTCCCTCACCAAAGTTAGGCAAGACACTTACCTCGGTCCAAAGTATAGCAATCAACCCTCTAAGACCGTCTTTCCTTTATAATCCGACTCCGAAACAACGATATCTAGGCATAATTAATTCAATAATATCAATAAAAACTCAATAACACAATCCCATAGCCTAGATATTCAGTTTCTAGCATTCTTCCAAAATTACCGAAATTTGACCCCGGGCCCACGTGGTCTAAACTCGAGGTTCGGACCAAAACCCGTTCACCCATTACCCCACGAGTTAAAATATATGATTTGTTTCAAGATCCGACCCCAAATTGAGGTTGAATCACCCAATTTTTCCAAAAACCTAACACTACTCAAAAACCCAATTTCTCACTTTGATTTCTTGTTTTAAGACCTAGAATCTAGTGATTAGGGAAGAAAAGTGGAAGAATTTCGTGTTAGGAACGCTTACCTATGAAGCTATGGAGGAATGATTCTTCAAATTTCGACTAGGTGGGTTGGGGAAGAAGGAGAGTTGTGAAAAATGGGAGAAATCCCGAAATAGTTCTGTTTTTGGGTTATTAAAAATCACTAGAGGTATTTACCCTACGCGTTCGCGAGCCACTGGCCGCGTTTGCGAAGGGTTGACAGCTGGACCCTATGCGTTCGCGGATCCAGGGCCGCGTTCGCGAAGGGTTGACTTCCTAGCCTTCCGCGTTCGCGAGCCACTGCTCGCGTTCGCGAAGAACAAAACCACCCTGCCTCCCGACCTCACCCTAAGCCTACGCGTTCGCACCCCTGGGGACGCGTTCGCGTAGAAGCACTGCCCAGTGCTCCGCGTTGGCGTCTCCCTCTACGCGTTCGCGTAGAGTAAAATCCCAGGCCTCAATAATTACCTTTCGCGTTCGCGAGCCCTTGGCCGCGTTCGCGAAGGGTATTACACCAAACACCAGCAATTATCAAAAATATCAGATTTTTCATGCATTTCACACCCCGTTAGCTATCCGAAACTCACCCGAGCCCTCGGGTCTCAATACCAAAAACACACACGACTCCCAAAACATCCTACGGACTTATTCAAGCTTTTAAACCACCAAAATATCATCAAAAACATCGAATTAAACCTCAAAGCTCTTAGAATTTTCTCAAAACTTCATAAAGCTTAACTTTTCCAATTTTGATCCGAATCACGTCATTTCAAGTCCGTTTTACACCAAATTTCACAGATAAGTCACATAACATATAATAAACCTGTTCCGGGCTCCAGAACCATAATACGGTCCCGGTAACACAGTTTTCACACAATTATTCATTTTCAAAATCCTTTATTATTTTCAGAAAATAATTTTCTTTAAAAATTCATTTCTCGGGCTTGGGACCTCGGAATTCGCTTCCGGGCATACGTCCAAGTCCCATATTTTCCTACGGACCCTCCGGGACCATCACATCACGGGTCCGGGTCCGTTTACCAAAAATGTTGACCAAAGTCAACTTTATTCAACTATTCAATTCAAAGTTCCATTTTTTTTATCAAATTTTCACATAGAAGCTTCCCGGCTACATGTCCAGGTTGTGCACGCATATCGAGGTAAGATTAACGGAGGCTTTTGGGGTCTCGGAACACAGATTTAGCTAGAATTACTTAGGATGACCTTTTGGGTCATCACAATCTTTCCCATGTCTCTTGCAATGATTCTGTTGGTTTCTGCCTGAAGCTCAAGATTTCATCAATTTGCTGGGCAGTTTTGTTGGGTGGATGAAATTTATTCACAAACTTTTTGACCAACTCCTCCCAAGTAGTGATGGAATTGATGGGGAGTGAATTTAGCCAAGTCTGGGTTGCTCTTGTCATAGAAAATGGAAACAACAACAGTTTAATTGCTTCCGAAGTCACGTTGTGGTGTCTTTGTGTTTGGCAGATTGACAGTAAATTCTTCAAGTGTTGTTGAGGATCTTCAATGTATGACCCCGAGAATAGTCCCTTGTTTTGCAGCAAATGCAACATATTGTTTGTGATTTGGAATGAATCTGCTTGTATCTGCGGGACTACAATCGTTGTGGCCAAGTTATCTGTTGTGGGTTGTGCCCAATCATATAAAGCAGCCTATGGCACAAGAGGCTCCACTACCTGCGCATTTGGGTCCTCCACGTCATCCCTATTATAACTGTTATTCATCAGCTCTGCCATGCCTGGTTCAAGTTGTTCAGTTGAGTTTTGTTGTTTGCTTTTCCGGTTAAACCGATTCAAGGCCTTGAAAACTTTCTCGGGATCTGATAATGCTTCAAACACTTCACCAGTTCTCGATGAGTTTCTAGGCATGCAGCTGTAACAACCAAGTTCACAAACGTTAAAATTTCAATGTAGTAAATTGAAAGTGAAGAAAATTGACTACACTAAGAATTTGTGTATTTCTTTCAACTGTAATTGATAACACTGTTAATTCCCTGACAATGACGCCAAAATTTGATCACGCCCAACTATGCCTTATAAAAAGGACAAAGCGGTCGCTGCAAATATATTCTGGTTAACAAGTCCGGAGTCGAATCCCACAGGGAATTAACCTACCAACTATTGTTATCAGACTCACTCAATTCCACGTAATCAACTTCCCAAAATATTTTAGATAATAACAGGCTGGTTTTCTACTAACTATTACTTGATGAAACTATATTAACTAAGAACTAACTAAGACTGGGTTGTAAACAATAATGAGAATGATCTAACGTTATGATTTCCCCTATTGTTGGAATCCCTTCCTGCTATGTTTTGTATAAATTTGCCTAATCTTCTCTATCGATCATGAGCACTCCGATTACCGTAAATCTCTCCCGAGTAATTACGACAATTTACTAGACATAATCTCCCGAGTTACGCTAGCTGGCTTTAATTACATCTCACTTAGATCGCACCCAAGGTTTCGTTATCCCTAATCTCACCTTTAATCCCTTGGTAATTGATTCCTCACATACGTCGGGAGTGATGTTGTTCAACAACTACCTAAATATGCACTCTCTTCCGAGTAATACATACTAAATAGGCACATCTAATTGAGGATCCTTTCAATTAACTACAACAAGAACGTAGTTGAACAAATAGAGATTAAACTTTTGGCAAACCTATATTAACATAGCAAGAATTTCATCCTTCAATAGGTTCCATCAAAACCCTAGATTAGGAGTTTATCTCCTCATGCTCATAGTAATCAAATCCAAAATAAATTGCATAATTAAATTACAGAGTAAGGAATAAAGGATGTAAAAATCAATATTTTGAACTCTCGAGTAGTGTTCCACGACCTTCTCTTGTCTCCAATGGAAAAAGTCCTTCAAATTTATGTTTTTGGGTCTATTTATATGTTTGGGACAAGCCCTAAACGTGTAGGTTAACTTCTAGTCAAACCGGGAAACACTTAAACCCTTCAAAACTTGGACTTGACTTGGACATAGGCCTGGCGCCGCCTGGAAAACGCCTGGATAACGCCAGCCTAGGCTTGGCTTTAAGCTGGCCTCGCCACGCTAAAGCGTGGTCTGACTTGGCTTTAGGCTTGCCTCGCCAGGCTAAAGCCTGGTCTGGCCTGGCTTTAGGCTGGCCTCGCCAGGCTAAAGCCTGGTCGAGCTGGCTTCTCCTTTTCACCATTTTCAAGCGCACTTTTGACGTTTAAGCATCCATTTAGCTCGGCTTCCATCTCCAATTCACCTACACATAAAATAGACTCCATTACGCTCAAACAAAGTGTATTTTTATCATTAAAACACGTAAAATGCAAGGCACATAATGCGTTAAACCATGAATTATAGCCACACATCAACACTCCTAACACATATTCCAACACTATTTACTCCAAGAATAATGTAGGAAAAAATTAATTTATTTATTCTTGAAATCTGAAAAAATCACTTATTTTGGAACACAAAAAAACCCAAAAAATCACTTATTTTGGACGGGAGGGAATATACTACAATGATGGTTTACTTCTAGATTAATGTGGCCTTTGAAATGTTTGACTTTGAAAAGAAGGATCAAGGTGAATCCCAGCATTAATAGTTAATTTTATCCATGTGATAGTAGCCTAGATATGTATGTTTAAATTACACGGATAATTATTGGTTGACAAGATCTTAAGTGGATGATAGCATCATTAATTAATTATGATTGATCCATGTGCAAGGAGATTTGAAGTTTCCGCATATATAATAGGTGAAGTCAACTTGGAAAGAGTGGGTGTAGAACGTGCAGACCATTTTCTTCGGGTAGTGGCGAAGCCAGAAATTCTAATAAGGATTACTACCCTTTATTAGTAGACTCCGCAAGGGTATTCAAAATCCATTTTTTATCAATAACAAGGAAATTTTTTACACTATATACAGTATATTTGTTTTCACGATGGGTGTTCAGTTGACCACCATTAGCCAAACATAGCTTCGCCACGGTTATTATCATCTTACTCCACGTTTCATTAATTATAAAATGGATCGTGAGCTTCTATATATGTAACTGTGGAAATACGAGGGGCTCGTCAAAAACGACCTAATGTATATTGTACAAAACAAAAAGAAAGAGCTGAAAATGGTTGAATCAACGATTATTTCCAGAAAGATGATCAAGCCCTCCTCCCCAACCCCTTCTTCACTTAGTCGTCACAATCTTTCTTTCATTGATCAGATAGCCAGTTCTGCATACTCTCCAATTGTCGCCTTCTACTCCAAACCTACAAATAACACAAGTCAGATTCTTGAAAACTCTCTATCAAAAGTATTGTCTTCTTATTATCCCTTTGCCGGAAGAATGAAAGATGATTATGATCAATACGTTGAGTGTAATGACACTGGTGCTGAGTTTCTCAATGTCCGAATCAGTTGTCCGATGTCTGAAATTCTTAATCAAACCTACAATGATGTTACTGATGTTGTCTTCCCACAAGATTTGCCTTGGAGTAGTTACTCAAACGGAAGTTTATTGGTGATTCAGTTAAGCCATTTCGATTGTGGTGGAATAGCAATCAGTGTATGCCTATCACACAAGATTGCTGATGGATATAGTCTCTTGAAATTCCTTAAGGATTGGGCTGCTACAGCTCAACATGAGTTGGATTTCAAACCATCTACTCAATTTGATGCACATTCTTTCTTCCCACCAATGGCAATGAATGATAATCTTCCCGCGGTTATGCCTGATATTGTACGTGAAACTCAACGTCGCGTATCAAGAATGTACCATTTCTCATCCTCTAGTTTGGACAGACTCAAGGATATTGTTGCAATGAATTCACAAGTGCAGAATCCAACTCGAGTTGAAGTTGCCACAGCACTGCTTCACAAATGTGGATCGGCTGTATCAATGGCCAATTTAGGCGTGTTCCAACCATCTATATTGTGCCATTTAATGAATTTTCGTCCACCACTACCCCAAAACACCATTGGAAATGCTTGTTATTTCTTTGGCTCAATATCAGCGACGGAAGATGAGATACAATTGCCTCACTTCGTTGCTCAACTACGTAAGGCTAAGCATTATCTTCAAGACAAGTCGAAGGATCCAAATCAGCTCGCCTCACATTTACTTGAAAAAGTCAAAGAGCATGCAAACAAATCAGGGAAGAATAAATTTGATTTTTATATGTGCAGCAGCCTTTGCAATTTAGGAGTATATAAGATTGATTTTGGATGGGGTGAGCCCATAAGAGTGACACTTGCAAGAAATCCAATGAAGAACAACTTCATTTTCTTGGATTCCCCAAATGGAAACGGGATAAATGTGCTAATCACTTTGACAGAAGCTGATATGTTGATATTTGAGAATAACAAAGAACTCCTAGAGTTTGCTTCTCCAGTAGTTTAATTATCAACTCAATAAGTCTAGTGCCATATTTCTATGTGTGATCTTCATAGAGCAACTGTGTTCCTATTTTTCTTGTATTTTGGGATAGTTGTGTAATTCTTCAAGTTTTCGTTTCAATTCATCTGTCGTTATACAACTTACAGATTATGACCATGTTGTAAAATATTCGTGCTCTAAGTGCAATTGAAAATTACGTTTAATAAGACACATTTGTGGCTTGCGCGATTGCAAACGGGCCAATGTACCTCAGAGTTAAAACAGTGATCACTACTAAAAATCCGGGAAAAAGTGACCAAAAAGCGTCCAAAGAGGCTTGGTCGCTTTTTCTTTGGTCCCTTTACCTTAGGGACCAAAGTTGGTCGCTAATTAGCGACCAACTTTGGTCTCTAAGATAAAAGGACCAAATATTCCGAGTATCAATCTTTAATATTTAAATAATATAAATTTAGCGACCAAAGTTGGTCTCCAATTTTAAATAACGTTATTTATTTATTTATTATTAAACAAAATATAGCGACCAACTTTGGTCTGTTTTTTTAATTTTTTTTAATCAGAAGCGACCACAATTGGTCGCTAATTTGAACAATTTAATTTTTTTTATTAAATAAGCGACCAACTTTGGTCGCCAATTTTAAGAAAAAATGTTTTTTTAATAAAATAGCGACCAAAGTTGGTCGCTATTCTGGAAATCTGGGTTAATTAGCGACCAACTTTGGTCGCTTTTGCCCAGGATTTTTTTTTTTTTTTAATAGAATAGCGACCAAAGTTGGTCGCTTTTCTGGGTATTATTTTGGCAGCTACACCACCTGCCAGCATACCAAATCCTATTACAACAACAATAAGAACTACAACATTACGAACTATACAACAACAACAACAATAACACAACAACAACATTAAAACCAATATTAAAACCAACAAAGTATAAAGTTCAATAGAACTAACACATTAAACTAACAAAACTAAGTTAACACTTATTACAAGCCCATTCGAAAACGGACCAAAGTTCTATTGTCTAGTTCAAAGTATATAAAAGTACTCAATGACTATTTCATTCTACATCATTATCATCACCGTATGATGAATCTTCATTATCAAGACGGTAATGAGAAGGGTAATTTTGTGGAGGATGAGAAGAACGATCACGGGGAGGACGGGAGGAACTAGCACGGGGAGGACGGAAGGAACGCTCATGTTCAAGATGAGCCTCTGGCGATGACTCGCGAGACTGGGGAATCGGAAAAGCTCCAGAAGCAATGACTTGCATGCATTAACTCACTTCTCTAGTATCAACACATTGCCTACTCATATCAGGGGTCAAATTCAACTAGACTTCTTTAATACTCTAGCTTTTCAGAACAAGAAAACACACAGATTTATACTACCACCTCACTTTGCTTCTACTTCTTCTCATGGTTATGGCTAAAACAGGACTCTTAAAACAGTCCCATATATCCAAATCCATAAAAGACCAACTCCAGCACTTTTGGAAATGGACACTCAGTCCATTTTTTCAATAACATGTTTGTTCTTTTATACAAGTTCTCTAACCACATTTCTAACATTTCAATGTTATAAGAAGTGTTGTACTCTGATCCTCTCACACCTAATAGTCACCCAACTCATATCCCAAAGGCTCAATTCATATCCTAAAGGTTCAATTTATATCCAAAAATTTTAACTTATAAACTAAAATTCCACTACATAAACTAAAAATCCAATTCATATCCAAAAAGTCCAATTCATATCCTAAAAGTTAAATTCATATCCTAAAGGCTCAATTCATATCCCAAAGGTTCAATTCATATCCTAAAGGCTCAATTCATATCCTAGAGGTTCAATTCATATCCAAAAATTTCAATTTATAAACTAAAATACCAATACATAAACTAAAAGTCTAATTCATATCCAAAAAGTCCAATTCATATCCTAAAAGCTAAATTCATATCCTAAAGGCTCAATTCATATCCCAAAGGTTCAATTCATATCCTAAAGGTTCAATTCATATCCAAAAATTTTAATTTATAAACTAAAATTCCACTACAAATCAATTCATATCCAAAAAGTCCAATTCATATCCTAAAAGTTAAATTCATATCCTAAAGTCTCAATTCATATCCTAAAGGTTCAATTCATATCCAAAAATTTTAATTTATAAACTAAAATTCCACTACAAATCAATTCATATCCAAAAAGTCCAATTCATATCCTAAAAGTTAAATTCATATCCTAAAGTCTCAATTCATATCCTAAAGGTTCAATTCATATCCAAAAGGCTCAATTCATATCCAAAAATTTCACTTTATAAACTAAAATTCCAATACATAAACTAAAAGTCCAATTCATATCCTAAAAGTTAAATTCATATCCTAAAGGCTCAATCCATATCCTAAAGGTTCAATTCATATCTAAAAAATTTCAATTTATAAACTAAAATTCCAATACATAAACTAAAAGTCCAATTCATATCCAAAAAGTCCAATTCATATCCTAAAGGCTCAATTCATATCCTAAAGGTTCAATTCATATCCTAAAATTTTAATTCAACACTAATTAAACTAATTAGTTAATAAAATTAATTAACAAAACTAATTAAGACAACNGATAGCCGTATTTATGTATCAATCCCTAAAATAACCCGACCTTGTGTTCCTAGCGCTAGGAACATAGTGTCGGGTTATTTTAGGGATTGACACACTTGTAAATTGATTAATCGACTTATAACATACTCATATGTATCGTTGAATATTAAAAATAAAACGCCTCGACTTATATCAATTAAACTATTATAATTGATTCATCGACTTATAACCCAGTGATGAATGAATGTAATTCATTAACTCTGTTATAATACAAATAATGAATACAATATCATATACTATAACATGCAATATATGTAGTTAAAGCAGCACGAAGTGTGTGTTATATATATACACATAGTGACATATACTATAATAAGTTATATATACGTTATAGTATTACAGTGAAGTGTGTGTGTGCGCGTCTATACACACACACACACACACACACACACATATATATATATATATATATATATGTGTGTGTGTGTGTGTGTGTGTGTGTATAGACGCGCACACACACACTTCACTGTAATACTATAACGTATATATAACTTATTATAGTATATGTCACTATGTGTATATATATAACACACACTTCGTGCTGCTTTAACTACATATATTGCATGTTATAGTATATGATATTGTATTCATTATTTGTATTATAACAGAGTTAATGAATTACATTCATTCATCACTGGGTTATAAGTCGATGAATCAATTATAATAGTTTAATTGATATAAGTCGAGGCGTTTTATTTTTAATATTCAACGATACATATGAGTATGTTATAAGTCGATTAATCAATTTACAAGTGTGTCAATCCCTAAAATAACCCGACACTATGTTCCTAGCGCTAGGAACACAAGGTCGGGTTATTTTAGGGATTGATACATAAATACGGCTATCAAAGTGTGTGTATACACACACACACACACACACACACACTTCACTGTAATACTATAATGTATATATAACTTGTTATAGTATATGTTAGTGTGTGTATATATAAAAACACACATTTCGTGATACTTTAACTATATATATAGCATGTTATAGTATATGATAATGTATTCATTATTTGTATTATAACAAAGTTAATGAATTACATTCATTCATCACTAGGTTATAAGTCGTTGAATCAGTTATAATAGTTTAATAGATATAAGTCGAGGCGTTTTGTTTTTAATATGAGTATGTTATAAGTCGATTAATCAATTTACAAGTGTGTCAATCCCTAAAATAACCCGACCCTATGTTCCTAGCACTAGGAACACAAGGTCGGGTTATTTAAGGGATTGATACATATATACGGCTATCAAAGTGTGTGTACACACACACACACACACACACACACACACACACACACACACACACTTCACTGTAATACTATAACGTATATATAACTTGTTATAGTATATGTTAGTGTGTGTATATATATAAACACACACTTCGTGCTACTTTAACTATATATATAGCATGTTATAGTATATGATATTGTATTCATTATTTGTATTATAACAGAGTTAATGAATTACATTCATTCATCACTAGGTTATAAGTCGATGAATCAATTATCATAGTTTAATTGATATAAGTCGAGGCGTTTTGTTTTTAATATTCAACGATACATATGAGTATGTTATAAGTCGATTAATCAATTTACACACGTGTATATTTAAAACAAGACGTCTCGACCTATATCAATTAATCGGTTATAATTGATTCATCGACTTATAACCTAGTGATGAATGAATCNTATATAAAATATAAAATAAATCTGATTCAAGTTTAGCGACCAACATTGGTCGCTAATTTTAATTTCTGGATATTTAGCGACCAAAGTTGGTCTCTTTTCAGGTAAACATTGGTCAAAATTAAAAATCACTTTTATATTTACTATCTAAATAATATAAATGTAATTCGTTAACACTTTTGTAATACAAGAGATTGATACACTAAAATATATTCTACATGCTATATATGTAGTTAAAATTGTACAACAAAGCATGTTATATATATATATATATATATATAACATGCTTTGTTGTACAATTTTAACTACATATATAGCATGTAGAATATATTTTAGTGTATCAATCTCTTGTATTACAAAAGTGTTAACGAATTACATTTATATTATTTAGATAGTAAATATAAAAGTGATTTTTAATTTTGACCAATGTTTACCTGAAAAGAGACCAACTTTGGTCGCTAAATATCCAGAAATTAAAATTAGCGACCAATGTTGGTCGCTAAACTTGAATCAGATTTATTTTATATTTTATATAATATTTAAAATAATAATATAATTGTTAAACGTTAGAACTGAGTCCCAGATTAGCGACCAAAGTTGGTATCTATCCGCTTCCTCTTTCTTAAGCGACCAACTTTGGTCGCTAATTGTAAATTATATTTATTTATATTTTATAATTTTATTTAATTTATATATCTGGGTTCCTGATCAGCGACCAAAGTTGGTCTCTATTTGCTTCCCCTTTTATAAGCGACCAACTTTGGTCGCTAATTTTAAATTTTATTTATTTATATTTTATAATTTTTTTAAATAATAATATAATTATTAAAATTTTGTAACGGGGTCCCACTTTAGCGACCAAAGTTGGTCGCTAATTTCAACATTTCTTTGACCAAGAAGGTCTGACCAGTCCGGTCAACATTTTGACCACATTAGCGACCAAAAAGCGACCAACCTTGGTCGCTAATGTATATACAATTATTTTTTAATAATTTTCTCCAATTTAGCGACCAACTTTGATCGCTTTTCTTGACAGACCAATTTTGGTCGCAAATTGTTGGTCGTTTTTTTCCGGATTTTTAGTAGTAGATGATTTTGGTATTCCAACTTGTTCTATTTAGTCAGGTAAATGGCTATATGTATATATCTGAAGAAGTACAATGGTAGTAGGAGTTTTGCAGATGAGGAAGAGAGGCTTAGGAGATACATACAACAATTTGAATTCAAATGAGAATCTTAGTTCTGCTTATCCTTATCCTTATCATGCCCCTGCAAGATTGGCTCCACTGGTCGGAGGCCAATCTTGGTCACAAAGTCAGAGAAAGGTCGTCGAGGTAGAGGTTTTGTTAGGGCATCTGCAAGTTGTGAGGCATTGCTAATGTGCCGAACATCAATTTTATTCCTTTCAACTTGATCACGAACGAAATGAAAATCAATGGCCACGTGCTTCATTCTACTTTGGAAGACAGGATTACGACTGAGGTAAGTGGCTCCAACATTATCGCATAGGATTTTTGGCGGAGTCTTAGGTGGAATATGCATCTCCTTAAGGATATTAACAATCCAGTTTACTTCAGCTACAGCTCGTGCAACAACTCAATACTCAGCTTCAACGGATGAGTGAGCAATTGTTCGCTGCTTTTTAGAACACCAACTGATAGGATTGGACCCAAGAAGAATGACATAAGCTGAAGTTGAGTGTCTTGTATCAAGCATTCCGCCCCAATCAGTGTTAGAGTAAGCCTGAAGTATGGAAGTGGATGAGGGCCTTATGATAAGTCCATAGGTGAGTGTTTCTTTGAGGTATCTGAGCAAGCGCTTAGCTGCTTGCCAATGTCGACTCGATGGAGCATGTTGGAATTGAGCAAGCTTATTGATGGTAAATAAAATATTCGGCCTTGTAAAACTAAGATACTGAAGAGAGCCAATAACTTGTCTATACATCTTCACATCTGCTGAACATGTTCCATCATTATTGCTTAGATGCTCACTGGTAGACATTCGAGTAGCAACACCATTTGCTTCCAGCAAGTGAAATTTATCTAATAGCTCAGCAATGTAATTGCTTTGAGTAAGTAAGAGACCATCTGAATGTGGAATGACTTCGACACCAAGAAAAAAATGCAAAGATCCAAGATCTTTGATAGAGAACCTGTTGCCCAGCAACTTGATGGTGTGGTCGACATTCTTGATTGACGAACTAGTGACAACAATGTCATCGACATACACCATAACAAAGACAAGGATGTTATGTTGACATCAGACAAACATTGAGTTATACGAGTGAGTTTTGCTGAAATCACATAAAAGAAGAAAGTTCTTGAGCTCTGTATACCAAAATCTCGGAGCTTGGCGAAGTCCATAAATGGATTTATGAAGTTTACAGACATAATTGGGAAAAACAGGATCAACGAATCCCGGAGCTTGTTGCATATAAACTTCTTCATGCAAGGTGCCTTGGAGAAAGGCATTGTTGACATCTATTTTTCATAAGGGCCACCTGAAAGACACTGCTAAAGAAATAATTAGACGAATGGTGGTATGCTTAATGACTGGACTGAAGGTAGAATGAAAATCAACACCCGGTCTTTAGTGAAAACCCTTTGCAACTAGACGCGCTTTATATCGTTCGATCGATCCATCTGCATTGTGTTTTACACGAAACACCCACTTGCAACCTATCACATTTTGTGATGCAGTTAGAGGAATGAGAGACCAAGTAGCATTATTCAAAAGGGCTAAGTATTCAGTTTGCATTGCATCGTGCCATTCAATATATTTGTTTGCTTGCTTAAACGTATGAGATGCTAGTGGCAGTGTTTTGTTGGGCGAGACAACAAGGTAGTCAAAAACTTATTTGGGCTTGAAGACATTATTTTGAGATCTCGTCACCATTCTTGAGGGAGGAAGAGGTACCACTTGTGTGGTAGAAGAAGAGAGAAGAGGTGTAGTAGTGGAAGAAGAACAAGGTGGAGAAGAACGTACCTCGAGTGAAGGTGAAGCATCATCCTGCAATGATAAGCTCGACAAACCTTCCATGGGTGGCTGCTGACAAGCAGAGTTGCTTGAGGGAGGCAATGAGATAGGTTCAAAGGCAATATCTAATTGGTTTTGTACTGGAGAAACATTGGTTGGTTCTGTGGAGTGGATCCACTGGTGCAAGAGTGATGGTTCTATTCTAGGAAGACCTAGTTGATTATTTTTTAATTGAAATATATGTTCTACAAAGAGGAAATGTCTTGAGATGAATATTTTGGAGGTTGACAGATCAATACATGCATAACTATTTGTAGAAGGTGAGTATCCCATGAAGGCACAAGGTCTTGATTTGGGAGTAAGTTTATTGTTGTTATATGGTTTTAACTGGGGGTAACATAAACAACCAAAAACTCTTAATTTCAAAGGTTTATGGGATGTGCGAAAGAGGCATTGAAAAGGACAACGAAGTTTGAGTAATGGAGTAGGAATCCTATTGATAAGGTAGAAAGCCGTTTGACAAGCCAATGACCAAAAACGTGAAGGTACAGATGCATGGTGCATTAAAGTTAGAGTAGTATCAATGATATGGCAATGCTTGCGTTCAGCTGTTTCAACAATTTGAGGATTGTAGGGAGGACTAGTGAGATGTTGAATGCCATGCTGCGTATGGATAGATTTTAAGCTTATGTATTCTCCACCCCCATCTGAATAGAGTGTGCCAACAATAAGGTGAAACTGATTTTTCACCATTCTAAGAAAGTTCACAAATACTCCTTGAGCATGTGATTTATTCTTTAATGGGAATAACCAAGTGTACTTTGTATAGTGATCCACAAAAATCACATAAAATTAAAAATTGTCAAATAAGTGAATAGGGGAAGGACCCCAGACATCAGAGTACAAAAATTCAAAAGGTCTAGAACTGCTAATGGAATTGTCACCAAAAGGAAGGCGATGACTTTTATTGCATAAGCATGAATGACAGAATGTAAAGAAATCGTCTCTACTACTAGCAACAGGAATCTTAAAGGAAGAAACAATTGATTTCGTTATTCTAGGTTGAGGGTGACCAAGTCTGGCATGCCATAGGTACAATGTTGGCATGGATGTAGTTGTGAAGTGATCAAGAGGAGAATATGGACGATGTTGTGACTCGTCAGCTGGCCATTCATAGAGGTCCTGTTTGCTCCGTCCTTGCAGGAGGCGTGCCCCCGTATTCAAATCCTTTACACAAAAAGAATAGGAAAGAATTCAATAGATGCTTGATTGTGGCGACAAAATTTAGCAACTGAAATTAAATTTCTTTTGATTCTTGGAAAACAAAGAACGTTATGCAGATGAAAAGGCTTAGCGTTATCATAAGAAAATGTAGTTTGACCAATATGAGTAATTGATATTCCTTTACCGTCGCCGATGATGATTTCACCATTGCCTGAAAATTGAGTAGCAGACTGAAGGGATTTTGGATTATCTGTGATGTTGTGAGAAGCCTCCGGGTCAACAATCCATGAACTTGAGTGATTGGCAGCATAGTTTGCATGATTAGTAACATTTGCATGAGCTTCAAGTGCATCGTGAGATTTAGAACGTCACACCTTAGCTATATGACCAAACTTGTCACGAAGTTGGCACTGCACTCTTTGTTGATTAGACATGTTATTGAACGCCTTTGAGTTGGTCATTTGTCCAGAAAATTACGGTTGTTAGGAATGAAATTGGAATGTCCTCCTCGTCGCTGAGAACCAGAGTGGTTTCTTCCTTTAGATTGGTTGAATGAGGTGCGCTGCTGGCTAAATTGTGCAGTGATAATAGGCTGCTCATTCTTTGATTCTGTGTGCTGGACGAAAACTTCATGAGCAAGAAGTTTGTCAAATAGTTCTTCGAAAGATATGGGATTATCACGAGCGCGTATAGCCGCTGAGATCTCTTTATTTCTGCTCCAAGTCTGCTCAAAACTTTGATGACTAGTTCCTCATCTGTTAGAGGTGAGCCAGAGGCAGCCAAATCATCCGCAATGGATTTAATTTCTTTCATGTAGTCGCTGACTGACTTGGAGTCTCGCCTGATGTTTGAGAGTAACACGAAGACGAAAAATTCTTGCTTGAGATTTGTTCTCATAAGTCGTTTGCAAACTGTCCCATGCATTTTTTGCAGTAGCTGCTTCAGCAATCAGTGGCGAATGGATGGATCGACAGGGGCCATGATTGCATGCGAACAAGGTTGTCTTGCTTTAGCCACAACTTGTAGTCTGGAGTAGGAAGTTGACTGCCTTTGTCATCTGCAATATACACTGGAGGAATAACAGATATACCATCGATGTAGGATAGGAGATCATATCCAAATAGTAAGGTGGTTACTTGGGCTTGCCAAGTCGAATAGTATGAGCTTCCCACCAGTTTGATCGAGAGCTGTGACACTGGGTTGAAGGAAATCAGTTGTGTTGGTTGGATCACATGTCCATGGCTGAAAATGGTTGGTGGGGTGGTGGTGCTTGAGTTTTCTCCCATTAGGCTTTAATTGGATGAGGGAAAAAAAGGTTGCAGACTTTTGGAATTGCTCGTGTGAGCTTACGACTTTTGATACCATAAAACAATTACGATTTTGGTATTCCAACTTGTTCTATTCAGTCATGTAAATGGGTACATATATATCTGAAGAAATGGTAGTAGAAGTTTTGTAGATGAGGAAGAGAGGTTATATACAACAATTTGAATTCAAATGAGAATCTTAGCTCTGCTTATCCTTATCCTTATCAAGATTCAACTTCTTCTCAAACTGCATCACATCCTTCATGGAGAAACCTTTAAGAATACTTTCTCACCCTCTATGAACTCTAAGTCACGAACTCTCCAATATTCCGCATGACCATTTATGCCTACGTACTCTGAGTTGTATGAAATAGTTTTGGTATCAATTTGATCTTTTCCAGTGCCTACTGTACAAAAATTGGACCTAATAGCTTTTGTCTCACCCGGTTCAAACTAACCAATTTGAGATCGACGTCGTCTACCATATAACGCCTTATACGGGGCTATCTAAATACTAGACTAATAAATACTTTGTAGGCAAATTCTACTAAAGTCAAATACTAATTTCAATAACCTCCAAAGTTAACGGTACATACTCTCAACATGGTTGCAACAATCTGACGAGTCCATCCGGACTGACCATAGGTGAATGGGTAAAAAGTTGTGCTAAGCTTGACGTGTATACCCATAGCTCTCTACATAGGCCGCAAAACAAATGACCTTGAATTGTACCTTTCAGTCAGGAATGATATAATGCAGATATGTCAGATGGGCCGGATTCGAATATCCCCATTTTGCAAATCGAACATGGTAGAAAAGCTATGATGATTAGTGGGTTTAATTACGTGAAATAACCCTTTTTCTTTACAAAAAAGAGGATACATGCCCTTTACTTGATATTACATTGGTAAAGTCAAGAGCCCCCAAAGAAAAAAGAAATGTGGTACCGGCTGTGATCACACGATGAACACAAATTCGTCATTCTTATGCTTCAGCGTAAACGGGACAAAAGTAATCTACACTAGTAAAATCTACGCAGATTTGGTCAACCTATCAACAACGACCCAAACAACAGTCAAACTTCTTCTAGGTATATAGTAAGCCTACCACAAAGTCCATCATAATAGGCTCCTACCTCCGCTAGAGAAAATGATAAATGGGTGGAAATTAGATTGGAAAGCTTGCTCAGTTAAAGAAATATAGGAAACGCCATTACAGATTATGAAGATTTCAAAGGTTTTTTTGTGAAAGCAATATATGGATGAGTTTCTTATTGCAGCTTTCTCCACGAAGAAGATGTCCAATGGTGTGTGGATTTGAAGGAAATCTCATTCGCGGCATCCATGTGGTTCAATCCAGATCCATGTCTAAATTAATAAAAATATGAAGGATTCATTGTAGTTGTTCTTAATAGTTTGGAGTTATCCCGTAATTGTCGTTCTTAAAAGATGGACAAATAGGGTTAAAACTCGGTATAAATGCATATTTAGATACTCAAAGCAAAAACTTGCTTAATAAACACTACAGTTTAGCCTAACGGGCTCTTAGTAGTTAATTGTTCAAATGCATTTGGCCTATTTTGAATGAGAAGTCAACATGTTTCATGTGCTATCAACAGCTGGAATACGTATTCTATTGAATAGGAATTCATGACTCAAAAGTCATGCTTATTACTCTATATATATTTGGAACCTGGAGATCTGCGAACTTTAACCCATTATTAATTATTCAAGTGTGTGCCCACGAAACGAAGACCATTCACATAATCTTCTTGAACTGGAGATTACATAACATAGTCAAATTAATTTAACATATTGATAAACTTTTTTTTAACATGATTCTGTTTTAGTCCATACTATCAAAGATCTAAAATCAGACAAAAAATAGTGATTGTACAATATATCTTTTCTTTTTCTTTTTACTATGATTCTGTTGTGCATATGCTCCTCATTCCTCAATATAGACTGTAATTGGATCTGAAATAGATTAATCAAAAATTTATCCTGGTGGTTCTCTACACGTCTCACTTCCAGAAAACACTAGGGAAGAATTCAAGATCATATGGTATCAATTAATGAATAAGACAGCCAATTACAACTCATTCTAACAATTAATTAATACCACATGATTCTCAGATTTGATTTATTGTTAAAAATAAGAGTTTAAAGATCATATATAATGGTACCCCATCTCCAGACTAATAGAGGAAAAAACAAACACTTTGATACATCACTATAATATAACCAGAAATTTAACAAAAGTAATTAATTAGCCATGGAAAGAAAGATTGATATAGTTTCCGTGGAGCTAATTAAACCTCTTTCTCCTACTCCCAATCACCTTAGACGCTTCCAATTTTCTCTTCTGGACCAAATGGCTGTAGCCATGTCTGTTCCCTTAGCTCTATTCTATCCTCCTCCCTTAGATGGCTGCGAATCAACTAACTCATCAAGATTACTTCTTTTGAAGAAATCTTTGTCTCAAACTCTTGCTCGCTTTTACCCTTTTGCTGGTCGAATTAAGCACAACATTGTTGAATGCAACGACGATGGAGTACCCTTTTACGAGGCTTTTGCTCGTAATTATCAGTTGGAAGATGTTCTTGGAAAGGCTGCAGATGTCAATAAAAAGTTACTCCCAACTACTGTTGAAGAGGCTGGATCATTACTGCCTGATTCAGCTATATATCCTCTGCTTGTTCAAGTCACTTTTTTTGAGTGTGGAGGTATGGCTATTGGTATATCTGCTTCTCACAAAATTGCTGATTGTGCCACATTGTGCACTCTCATCAATGCCTGGTCAGTTACTGCTCGAGATTGTGTCGTCCAGGAATTTGTTGCAGCTGCACAATTCTTGCCACCACCTATTCCCCATGTCCAATCCAAACCTATCAACTTTGACGTACCCAAAGTTTGTTTTGATAAGCAACTTGTTGCTAAATTTATTGCCTTTGATGCTTCTACTATAGCATCGCTCAAGGCTAAGGCTGTCAGTGATTCTGTACAAGTGCCTACTCGCGTTGAAGTCGTATCTGCTGTGATATGGAAATGTGCCATGGTTGCTTCAGGGAACGAGAGAAGATCATCTCGATTGGCGCACAACGTAAATATACGAAACCGTCTTGTCCCTCCATTGCCAAACCATTGTCTAGGAAACGTCGTTGCACCTGCCACAGCATGTAAAGGCGAGAATGATGGCTCTGACTTGCCCACTTTGGTTACTTGTATAAGAAAAGGATTATCAGAAATGAGTTCAAAATATAAACAGAGTCGAGATGAGGCAATATTGGCTATTCCCTATGACGCTGCGGAGCTCTTTGCAGCACGTTTTCGAGGCGAGATAGAGATACATTTTAGTAGTTTGTGTGGCTACCAATTTTATGATGTTGATTTTGGCTGGGGAAAACCTTCTTGGTTAAGCCTAATTCGAGATTTTGCCATAGGTACTGTTATATTGATGGATTCAAGAGATAGTGGTGGAGTAGACTCATGGGTATACTTGGAAGACAAAGACAGTATGTCAGTTTTTGAGCATGAGTTAGAGCTGCAGCTGCTAGCGTTTGGATCTGCCAAATAATTGAAGACCTTGCTGCATCAACTTAAATTGTTATTGCTTTAGTTCCTTTGTTGTTTCTTTTTATGGGCGGCATTAATTCGTATTTGTGTTTCTGGCTTTATTTTGTGCATGTCTTTTGGATATACTAATTTGTAGTACGCGCGTTGCGGGTGTATCAATATCGATGAATATAAAAGTTCAGAAAATTATAGGAAAAATAATACTCATTTCTTTCACTTTTACTTGGCACGTTTTGACTTTTCACGTCCCTTGAGAAATAATAAATAAAGTGTATAATTTACCATGATATCCATATTAATTGATGCATATTTTATTGGATTTGAGAAAATAATTTGAAATGAGTAATAAATACTGTAGATATAACATGAAAAAAAAATTGTCTTCTCTCGATATGCATAAAGTGACAAGTAAAAATAAAAATCTATTTTTAGTATACTTGCCAAGTAAAAGTGAACGGAGAGAATATTAAACAATATGTTTTTGTTAAATAAAAATTAAAGAAAAACGTAAGTTCTTGAAAATAGTGAATGTTGATCCAATCGTTTAGCAATCAATAAATAAATCATGCTTGCAAAAATTATCTGTTGCAATAATTATATTGATGTATGCGTTTAACATTTATTTCAGAAGTTTAGAGAAAGTGGTAAATATTGATTTGTACTCATCTGCTTGTAACAACATATTACTTGTTCTATGATGGAACAACTTTGATTTCCATTTTATATCTCCCAACATACACCGCACAGCTCTTTCGAGTTTCATAACACAATCGAGATAAATATCAAGAGGCACTAAATAAGAAGAATTAAATATCAGATAGTATCAATTTATGAATGAGACAGTCAGTCACAACTCATTCCAGCAATTAATACCATATGATACACAGTTTGACTTATTATTACAAATAAGATTTTGAAGATTATATTGTATCCCATATATGATCTCTCGTAAAGTACTAGTGCAAGTTTATATAGCTCGACGGGAGGCAGTGGCGTAGCCACATACATTGAAGGTTGGTCAACCGAACACCATTTATCGAAAAAGTATACTTCTTCCGTTCACGTTTACTTGTCCACTATTGATTTTGCACCCCCTTTAAGAAATAATAAATAAATTTCATAATTTATCATGATACTCATATTAATTGGTGTATAGTCTTAATGGATTTCAAAAATGATTTGGAATATGTAGTTAATAGTAAGGGGCAAAAAGATGAAATATATATTATTTTTCTCTTGATAAGTGACAAGTAAAAATGAAAATTCATTTTTAGAATACTTACAACTAAAAGTGAATGGAGGAAGTATTATACAGTCAGTCAGTCCTCTCTATAACTGCATCCTTGATACTTCCCTATATAAGCTGATGAATTTTAATGTTTGCATAATTGAGTGCAACGACCTAAGAAACAAAACTAGCCAAGTATTACGCGTGATGCGCTTGTATCCATATTGATGAATATAAGAGTTTCGAAAATTACATGAAAAATAATGTTAAATTGTAACGACCCGGCCGGTCGTTTTGAGATTTGTAGACATGTTCCCCCATTTACTGCTCATTATGTACTTTATAGTTGTTATGTGACTTGCCGGGGTAGTCGGTTCGGGTCCGGAGGGATTTCAGAATGAAATGAGATACTTAGTCTCAAGGTTGAAAGCTGAAGTTGAAATGGTTGACCGGATATCGCCTTATGAGTAAACGGCTCCGGATTGGAGTTTTGATGGTTCAATTAGCTCCGTTGGGTGATTTTGGGCTTAGGAGCGTGTCCGGATTGATTTGGAGGTCCGTCGTAGAATTAGGCTTGAAATGACGAAAATTAGATTTTGAAAAGTTAGATCGGGAGTGGACTTTTTGATATCGGGGTCGGATTCCGACTCCAGAAGTTGGAGTAGGTATGTAATGCCAAATGTGACTTGTGTGCAAATTTTGGGGTCAATCGGACGTGATTTGATATGTTTCGGCATCATTTGTAAAAGTTGAAATTCCATAGTTTCAATAGGCTTGAATTGGGGTGCGAGTCGTGTTTTGATGTTGTTTGAGGTGGTTTGAGGGCTCGACTATGTTCGTATCGTGTTTTAAGACTTATTGGTATGTTTGGTTGAGGTCCTGGGGGCCTCGGGTTGATTTCAGATGGTGAACGGATCGAAAATTGAAATTGGTGCATGGTTGAAGCAGGGATTCTGCTGGTGTAACCGCACATGCGGAGCTTTGATCGCAGGTGCGAGCTCGTAGGTGCGTGTTGTGTTGCGCATATGCAAGTTTGGAGGGGAGTGTACAGGTGGTCGCAGGTGTGAGGGAATTTCCGCACCTACGTGGCCGCAAATGTCGTGATGGGAGTGCAAAAGCGAGATGGGAGCTGGGAGCAAGGTCCACAGAAGCGGTTTGGCGGCTCGCATGAGAGGATTCATGGGCCGCAAAAGCGGAAGTTTGGTCGCTTTTGCGACGCTGCAGAAGCGGAAAGCCTAGCAGATTATTTAAAATAAGGGTTCGCGCTTTTGCTTCATTTTGAACATTTCAAGCACGGGTTTTGGCGATTCTTGAGAGGATTTTCGATGAGTTTCTTGAGGTAAGTCCCTTGTGCTCATTTTTTATCAATAATCTTGTTTCCCCGTTGATTTTCCCACCTACTGTGTGTGTATTTTAGGTGAAATTTGGGAGTTTGAGGCTAGGGATTTGGAGAGTTTGATTTGGGGATTTGGGTGACGATTTGGTGTCGGATTTTGGTAAAATTGGTATGCTTGGACTCGTGGTTGATTGAGCTTTCAAGTTTTGTGACTTTAAGCGGATTTCGAGATGTGGGCCCGGGGGCCGACCTTTGAGGCGATTTTTGACTTTTGATTAATAACTTAGTATTTTTCTTCTGGAATTGATTCCTTTAGCCCGTGTTGATTATATCGAATTGTTTATGGTTAGATTCGAGACGTTCGGGGGCCGATTCGCGAGGCAAGGGCTTGCTAGCGAAGTGATTCAAGTTGCTTGAGGTAAGTATCATATTTAAACTCGGTTAAGGCATTAGTTGCCTGAATTGTTGTGATAGTACGTGCTTTTGGGTGTGCACCTGTGTGGGGATGATCCCACGTGGGGGAACCTGGGTTGTATAACTTAGCATCCATTCTTACTTCAATAAGTAATCGTGCAAATTTAAGTCACATCTTCTTTTCTGTGTGACTGCCTACCATCAATGGTTTGTCAATTAAACTTCCTATTTTGCTTAATCCCTTTGAGCTCCAATATTTGAAGTCCAGCCCAGGTAATTTCACCCAGATTGGAACTGTATAGAGCTTCTACCTGGTAAATTCCATGTCTGGATGTCATACTTTCACAATAAAAGGTTTGTTGTCGAAGTGATATATTCCTCCTTGGATAACTTCATTATTCCCCACTACATCATCAAATTGCACTAGTACTATCACGTTCTTCATCATGGAGATCTTATTAATGACATATTCGCCCATATCTTCAGGATATAGCTATTCAAAATGAGAGGGAGTATGAGCCCCTAAAACATAACACACTACAGAAGTTTTCCAATATTCCGATTTTGTATTGATATCCTCTGTTTCAATTTCACATACAGGGATATCTGCATGCACCTATGGAGCTATGCATTCTAGTTTAAACAGCATTTATTACCTTAGTGATGTCGAAATTGTCCCAGATGGATCCCTTGCTTGCAACTTCCTTCACTATTTCTGCTTCATTTGCCCATGAGAGCTTACTTTGACTCTGTGACGAGCTCTCTGAAGCTACTTCTGAAGTGGATGTTCCCTCTACCTCCAATTGATCAAGTGTTTTGGCTATTGAAGGCCCCCCAATTTCCTCTGAGTTTGCATCCTAGGTTTAGCTGGTATTTTTCCATTGGTTTCTACATCTACTATCGGCGAGCTCGAGATTGCAATTGCCTTTAACAGTTTATCCTTTTTCCGTTGTTGATTTCCTACTAGCACAACTGATTGTTGAGCCAGGATTTACGAGCTCTCTTTCCCATGGACGGTTCACATTAAGCTAACATGTGTTGAAAGAGAAACAGTTTACTTTTTTAATTAACTCCTCTTTTATTATTTATAAATTGTTAAGAAATTTAGCTCAAAGCAACAACATAAAGCAAATAAATATACAAGAATGTAGAGAGAAAGAGAATAGATTCTTATTTCATAAGTGGTTTCCAAGTGTATACAATATCATTTTTCATCCTCTATTTATAGTATTATATAGAGGTATACAATAGGATGTCACATGACATTAAGTATTTGAGATCATGAAGGAAGATCATGGGGAGGTTATGGAGGTATGGGAGTTACAACCATAAGTATTGGAGTAGTGGGAGTTATGGAGATAATGAAGAAGAGTAGTGGGTGTTATAGGAGTTATGGACATCCACCATATACTAATGTTTCATAACACTCCCCCTTGGATGTCCATTGATAATGTGCCTCATTAAAACCTTACTAGGAAAAAACCCTGTGGGAAAAAATCTTAGTGAAGGAAAAAAGAGTACACATATTTTGTAATACGCATTGTTTGCTACCTCGTTAAAAACTTTGCCAGGAAAATCCATTGGGACAAAACCTGTGCGAAGGGAGAAAGAGTGTAGCGCGTGCTATACTCCCCCTGACAAAATTATCACTTGATATCTCAAAAGACGATGAATTCCAATCATGCATAACAACTTCTCAATTGCTGAGGTTAGCAATGCCTTGTGAAGAAGTTTGCCAAATTATAACTTGAACATATTGTTGAACACCAATCATGTCTGAAATTGAACTTTGGTGAAATACGTTTTATTTTGTCTCCTACGATAGTCCTTCTTTCAATTGAGCTACGCATGCAGTATCATCTTCAATGTAATTGAAATCTTGTTGAATATCATAATCTGGAAGTACCCTCACAGCCAAATAGATTATATGAACAACGAACCATGCCCTACATTTGTATAACCAACATAACCTTGACAATATCTGTTAGAATAAACAAATCTATATCAAGGGCTTCTTTTGCAATATAATCCAAATAGTATTCCAGTATCTTTATATAGGAATTAACTATATCACGCTAGCATATTGTTATACTCTTGGTTCTAGAAAGATACATAGTGCATCAATTGCAATTGAGACAAAAATAAATCATGTACGCCATGATTGCTTTAATCCACATAAGGATTTTCTAAAACTTTGTTTAATGAATTTCTTGGGAACCTTAATATGCTTCAGAACAATGTACATTATACGTATATCATGTTTTTCATGTATTGCCAAATTAAAACCTGAAAACGATTTCATCCATCACATGAGAACATATCTCAATGTAATTAATTCCAGGATATCCGTCCAACTTCACATTTTTTAGGTGAAGTCAATTTTCATTGCGCATTTTTCATTTGGCAATCATTTATCTGTCCAAATTCCATGACAGATTTGAGCTCAAGATCCTCGTCAATATTAATAATATTTAGCGTTATATTATATCAACATCATCATCGATGATCCTTTACATCGGTTCCATCATCATACAATAAATACATAACTTATCGAGATCTCATTCTTTTCCGGTACCTGAGCCTCTTCCATAAGGTCTTATAAAGTGTTATGTCATGGTGCTCTTACAAAGCACTTGCCTCCTTAGTATGACTATCTTTATCATTTGCTCCTCTCCTTCTTCAAGGAGATTTATCTTTGGAACCGATAAGTCTATTACGCCTCATGCGTTCCATAGACTATGTCCATCATGGACTTTATTCTATTTGGAGCACTAGAAGCTGAAATATAACATTTAGTTTTGGGTCAGCAAATACGCCTGGCAATATTTTACAAATGAATTATCACTTGAACTTCAAGTTCACATTTTCTTGTACGAGGATATAGATGTACTCATAATAATTCATTCACGTATCAATTTTTCAGCTGCCTATTTTCTCCCCCTAATATTGGGATCACCCACACATTGTATTGGTAAAAAATAGCTTTACACGTAGCCAGAATCTGCATGACTCAGCCAACTATGTGGACCAAATAAAACAGCATATGTGGAGAAAAAGATACACGGAGGCACGGGATAAAAGAGATACGGTTAGTATACTCTTTCATATAATAGCCACGAGAAAGAGACACGGTTGAAATGAATCCAGACAAAGCAACAGGCAGGTACAAGATTAACTCAACAGGCACGGAATTGATTTATCAACCACGAGTATATCATCCACGGGAAACCTAATGAAGAAGAAGAGACACGGTCATGACGAATCTGGACACAATAATGGGCAGGATCGAGGATCAACAGTTAATGTCATATACGTTATGTAACTCCTAAAATAACAGTTACGATTCACCATTGTAACGCCTCATTAATGTAATAATTAGTCATTAATGAGCCATCATTACTGGAATCCACACGTTGTACTAGGAGAATCTCCTTATAAAAGGGAAGAAAATGTAACAAACATGACATCTGAATTCTCGAATACAAACTATTTTACTTCTCGCCTATTGTTATCAACCTATTATTTCTTTACTTATTATTTCATTCTCATTTCGATTATCAGTAACCCGAGTTTATCCTAAAATAGCTTTGGTCAAAGGATCTTATTCTTTGGTTAAACAAATTGGTTCTGTTACCGGGAAACTGATAATCATCGTTTTCTCTACCAACTGATATCCTTAAAATCATGTCGAATTCCAACAACAACGACAACAATAACAACGTCAACAACAATGACGATAACAACCAGCAAAGAAATGGAACCCCAGTTCCAACTCCTCCTCGAGGAACTCCACGTGCTTCGAGAGAACCATCCCCTGAAAGAGCTAACAATCGTAACAATAACGATCAACAAGTGGAGCCAGATCAAATAAGGCAAATGATTGTCGAATACGTGGGGTAGGCTTTGCAGGAGTTTGCAAGAGGATTACCACAAGTACCTCCAGTACCACCAACACTACCTCCGAATAATGCAATTGTAGTAGAGGATCTGCAAGCGGGGTTAACAAATTTAACCAGGGATGAAACTCTCTATACACCTCTTGAAACACGACCAGGTACGACTAATAATTCGGAATTACAAAATTTATTACTAACCATGCAGAAGCAAATGAAAGAACAGAATGATCGCATCGAGCAAATCCCTGGTGTTCCCCCTATTATCAAAGGAATCGATGTGGATATGTATTCTCAACAACCTTGGAAGCCAAGTGCAGCTCCGTTACCTATACCCAAGAAGTTTAGAATGCCTGATGTTCCCAAATACGATGGAACAACCGACCCACGTGATCACGTGACTGCTTTCACCACTGGAGTAAAAGGCAATGATTTAACAAAAGAGCAAATAGAATCAGTCTTTGTCAAGAAATTCGGACAAACACCCACGAAAGGAGCCTTAACCTGGTATTCTCTTCTCCCTGAGAACTCTATAGATTATTTTGTTGAACTTGAAGATTCGTTTATAAAAGCACACTCTGGTGCACAAAAAGTTGAAAAAAGAATGGAAGATATGTTCAAGATAAAGCAGGGAGACAAGGAATTGCTCCGTGAGTTTGTAGATAGATTCCAACGGGAAAGAATGCAACTACCGAGGGTGCCTGACAACTGGGCAGCCATGGCATTCACAAGTAACTTGAACGAGAAAAGCTCAGAAGCCACGAGGCGACTCAAAGAGAGTCTAAGAGAATTCCCAGCCACGACATGGAATGATGTGTACAACAGGTACAATACTAAACTCAGGATTGAAGAGGATATAATTGCACGATCAAAAGATGAGGAATACCCCAGAACAAGACGCCCAGAATCAGAGAAAATGTCAGGTAAAAATAGGTATGATCCTTACTTAGAACCCTCGGGATGTGACCTACGTCCCAGGTTCGGAAATACAAGACCTTCGGGAAGAGACACAAACTCATCCTCATCTAGATCCAGGAGAGATCGAGATGAACGATCCCGGGGTATTACCCGAATTGGAGACCATAGCTTTAATGTAAGCAGCACTGAGCTCGTCTCAATACTGAGAAGTATGGGGGACAAAGTTAAATGGCCGAAAGAAATGCGTTCTAATCCTAACAGGAGGAACCTCGATCAGTGGTGTGAATTCCACAATGATCACGGCCATAGAACAACAGATTGCAGATTTTTACAAGGTGAAGTAGAACATCTATTAAAACAGGGCTATTTAACAAACTTGTTCAGTGATAAAGGTAAACAGGCATATATGAAGAACAGGTAGGAGACACCAAAACCACCCTCCCCAAAACGGACTGCCAATGTCATACATGGAGGAGAAGAAGTAAACGGGATAGTTTGCCAGCTAACATCAACAGTCACGAGCACCCACGGAAAGCGAGTTCGAGAAGAAACGAGGGAAGATCAAATATCTTTTGATGACGCAGATTTTGGTGGATTAATACTTCCACACAATGACGCATTGGTAATATCCTTACTCATTCATGACACTAAATNTAAAGGTGAGATCGAACTCAATACTTACGCTGAAGGAGTCGTCAAAAATGCAAAGTTCCAAGTCATTAATACAGAAATGGCTTACAATGTCATCCTGGGAAGACCATGGATTCATGACATGAAAGCAGTCCCATCTACTTTACATCAAGTGATAAAATTTCCGTCCAAATGGGGAATACGGCAAATCAGGGGTGATCAGCAAACTTCGAGGAATATTAATTCAATAACTCTTAACAACAAAAAAGACGCAGAAGAAACGACGAATTGTCAAACAGAGGCTCATCAACAAACAGGTATGGAACAAACTTCTGAT
>ML270690.1:46897-135248 GCA_005239495.1 Nicotiana undulata | reverse complement strand
TGGGATGTATACCGTGTATTGCGACGCTTCACGCGTCGAGTTGGGGTGTGTGCTGATGCAGGACGGCAGGTTTATTGCTTATGCTTCGCGACAGCTGAAGGTTCATGAAAATAATTACCCTGTGCACGATTTGGAGTTGGCGGCGATTGTTCATGCCTTGAAGATATGGCAGAATTACCTATATGGTGTATCTTGTGAGGTCTATACTGACCACCGCAGCCTACAGTACTTGCTTAAGCAGAGGGACCTTAACTTGAGGCAGCGAAGGTGGCTTGATTTGCTAAAAGATTATGTCTCACTATTTTATATCACTCGGGCAAGGCGAATGTAGTAGCAGATGCTTTGAGCAGGAGGGCAGCGAGTATGGGTAGCTTGGCCTACATTGCAGATGAGGAGAGACCTTTAGCCTTGGACATTCAGTCCTTGGCCAATCGCCTTGTGAGATTGGACCTTTCAGAGCCTCGTCGAGTTTTGGCTCATGTAGTTGCTCAGTCTTCATTGTTGGGGGAGATTAAGGCTCAACAGTTTGATGATCCATGCCTTGCAGAGCTTCGGGATGCAGTGGTTCAAGGCAGGGCCAAGGCGGTTACTTTAGGTGAGGATGGTGTCTTGAGGCTCCAGGGTCATTTATGTGTTCCTAATATTGATGGCTTGAGCAAGAGAATTTTGGAAGAGGCCCACAGTTCTTGGTATTCTGTTCATCTGGGTGCGACAAAGATGTACCGTGATTTGAAGCATCACTATTGGTAGAGGTTGATGAAGAAAGATATAGTGCAGTTTGTGGCCAGGTGTCTCAATTGTCAGCAGGTCAAGTACGAGCACCAGAGGCCAAGAGGCTTGTTTCAGCAGATGCCCATTCCTGAGTGGAAATGGGAGCGCATCACCATGGACTTTGTGGTTGGGTTGCCTCGGACTTTGCGGAAGGTTGACGCGGTTTGGGTCATTGTGGATAGGTTGACCAAATCGGCGCATTTCATTCATGTGGCTACTACTTGTACTACGGAGAGGCTGGCCCAGATTTATGTTCGGGAGATAGTCTGGTTGCACAGTGTGCCGATGTCCATTATATCAGATCAAGGTCCTCAGTTCACCTCGCATTTCTGGAGAGCATTGCACAGTGAGATGGGCATTCAAATAGATCTCAGCTCAGCATTTCACCCCCAGACTGATAGTCAGTCGGAGCGTATAGTTCATATTTTGGAGGATATGCTCAGGGCTTGTGCGATTGATTTTGGCGGTCAATGGGACCAGTTCTTGCCTTTGGCAGAGTTTGCATACAATAACAGTTATCAGTCCAGCATTGAGATGGCTCCATTCGAGGCTTTATATGGTCGGCGATGTCGTTCTCCGATTGGGTGGTTTGAGCCTGGCGAGGCCAAGCACTATGGTACACATTTGGTGAGAGATGCCTTGGAAAAGGTGAAGATTATTCAGGAAAGGCTCCGTACAGCTTAGTCCAGACAAAAGAGTTACGCGGATCAGCGGGCGCGTGATGTAGCATTTATGGAGGGAGATAAGGTTATGTTGAAGATTTCGCCGATGAAGGGAGTTATGAGATTCGGGAAGAGGGGCAAGCTGAGCCCCAGGTTAATAGGCCCTTTCGAGGTGTTGAGGCGAGTCGGGGAGGTTGCTTAGGAGCTCGCTTTACCTCCCGTTATCGAGAGTTCATCCGGTATTTCATGTATCCATGCTCCGGAGATATCATGTCGATTTCTCTCACGTGATTGATTTCAGCACTATTCAGTTAGATGAGAAGTTGGGCTTCGAGGAGGAGACAATCGCTATTATTGATAGGTAGGACCGCCAGTTGAGGTCAAAGAGAATTTCTGCCTTAAAAGTCCAGTGGAGGGGCCAACCAGTCGGTGAGGCGACTTGGGAGTCCTAGGAGGACATGCGGAGCAGGTATCCACAGCTATTCGGCACATCAGGTATGACTCTACGTCCGTTCGAGGACGAACGTTTGTTTTAGAGGGGGAGATTGTGATGACCCAAAAATGGGTCATCTTATGTGCATCTAATTCTGACTGTGTTATGAGGCCCCGAAAGCCTCCATTAATCTCACTCGATGTGCGGGCGCAGCCCGGGCGCGTAGCCGGGAAGCCTTTATGTGAAAACATGATTGAGAGTTAAATATTTTTTATAATTAATTGAATAAAGTTTACTTTGGTCAACATTTTGGGTAAACGGACCCGGACCGTGATCCGACGGTCCCGAAAGGTCCGTAGGAAAAAATGGGACTTGGGCTTATGCCCATAATCGAATTCCAAGGACCCAAGTCCGAGAAATGAATTTTTAAAGAAAATTATTTTATGAAAATATTAAAGGCTTATGAAAATGAACCTTGATGTGAAACCTGTGTTGCCGGGCCCGTAGTATGATTTCAGAGCCCGGAACAGGTTAAATAAGTGTTATATAAGTTATCTGCGAAATTTGGTAAGAAACGTACTTGAATTGATTGGTTTCGGATCAAAATGAGAAAATTTGAGTCAATGATTTTGAGGTTTTTAAAGAATTTGAAATTTGGCTTGAAAGGTGATTTTATGTTCCCGAGGTCCGAATGAAATTCCGAGATCGGGAATAGTTCCGTCATGTCATTTATAACTTGTATGCAAAATTTGAAGTCATTCCGAGAGTTTAGGCCGGTTCGGCGTATTTAAGTGAATTCTAGAATTTCTTAAGTTCTTAAGTTGATTCAATTTGGTTTTGGGGTTGAATTTTGAGTTTCGTTGTTGTTCTTCATGTTCCGGAAGATCGAGCGAGTCCGTATCATGAATATAGACTTGCCGGTGCTTTTGGACGGGGTCCGATGGGCTCAGGTGTGTTTTAGATGCCTGGGAGCTAAGTTAGAAAAACCAGAATTTCTGCTATCTGGTTTCCTTCTCTGCGATCGCAGAAGGTGGGTTGCGATCGCGGCGAAGGATTTTTGCTAGGCTGTTGATTGTTCTCTGCGATCGCAACTTCCCCTTCGCGATCGCAGAGGTCTGGGTTCCACACCTTCGGGATCGCAGCCTTTTATCGCAATTGCATAGAGTCGCGTCTGGGCCGAGTGAGTTTGTTTATAGCGATCGTTGGACCCCTGCCGCGACCGCAGAGGTCTGGCCAGTTGGCCTTTGCGATCGCAGGACCTCTGCCGCTATCGCAGGACCTCTGCCGTGATCGCAGAGGTCTGGCCAGTTGGCCTTCGCGATCACATGCCCTTTGTCGCGATCGCAGTTAAGAAATCCCTGGCCAGTTTTATAAAAATACGGGACGTAGCATTTTTCCTCCATTTTCATCTTCCTCCTCAAGTTTTTAGAGAGCTCTTCAAGGGACCTTCCACCACTGTTATTGAGGTAAGTAAATTCCATTGTTTTACTAGTTTCCAACATTAATTCTTAGTTAAATTCACTACTTAATTATCTAAAACCATAGAATTAGGTAGTAATTTTAGGGTTCTTGAGGATTTTGTGATTATCCGTTTTAGGCCATGAATTTAAGTAGAAATCACACATTAATGATCCTTAGGCTATGGGTGAGTGATTCCTTCGAGAATTTTCGGAATTTGATCATGCGGGACCGGGGTTGGAATTTGGAAATTCTTCAAGAATGGCGATTTTAGTAAAATAACTAGGGTAATTTCCCGCATTGTGCATGCATTGATGTTATTGTATACCTTTTGGCTAGTTGCGAGTCCTCGGGTGTAGAGTTCGGAGTTTCGGGCGCAATTGTGGTCCGAGGGGTAGATTCGACACGAGGTGAGTCTCCTTTCTAACCTTGTAAGAGGGAATCGTCCCCATTGGTGATGTATATTCTATGTGTAAATTGTTTGGGGGATACATATGCGCCAAGTGACGAGAGTCCGTACGTAGCGGCTATTATTGTTATGTCCGGGTAGTTAGGCCCATATCATGCCTTGTATGTTTTTCCGTAATTCCTTGTACGCTTTTCTTGTAATGCCTTAAATATGTGTTCTTTGTAATGCTTCATATGATTTATTGTAACGCCATATGTACTATGAAATTATGTTTTGCATCGTGTTGTTCTTCTGAGGAATTGAAAAGAAATTGTGAAATATATGGGAGCGGGTCGTACGCCACGGCGGAATTGAAAAGAAATTGTATATGAAAGCGGGTCGTACGCCACTGCAGAATTGAAAAGAAATTGTGAAACATATGGGAGCGGGCCGTACGCCACGGCGGAATTGAAAGAAATTGTGAAATATATGGGAGCGGGTCGTACGCCACGGCGGAATTGAAAAGAAATTGTATATGAAAGCGGGTCGTACGCCACTGCAGAATTGAAAAGAAATTGTGAAACATATGGGAGCGGGCCGTACGCCACGGCGGAATTGAAAGAAATTGTGAAATATATGGGAGCGGGCCGTATGCCACGGCGCAATTGAAAAGAAATTGTGAAATATATGGGAGCGGGTCGTACGCCACGGCGGAATTGAAGGTACCTTATGGGAGCGGGCCGTACGCCATGGCGGATCTAAGAATTTGTGATTATTGTTTCGTTCGGTGGTCTTACTCTTGAAAGTGCTTTATTGTTTAGTTCAATAACTGTTTGGATTTTTCTGCTTTTGATATATGTACTTGTTGCTTATTTCCCTTACATGCCTACTGTATTTCATCATATTTTATCATAAGTTATTACGGCTGGACCTTAGTGAGTATCGAGTCGACCTCTCGTCACTACTTACTGGGTACATATTTATTTAATATGTACTCATGCTGCACTTTCTTTTCATTTCTGTACTTGACTGTACAGGTCCGGAGGCTAGCACGTCTGACTATCAGGCTGGTGCTGGATATTGATAGCGTGGTCATACTTCACGGTGAGCTGTTTTCCCGGTGACTTCCTAGCAGCACCCTGGAGTTCTTTTGTTATATTTCTCTATCCATGTCATTCAGACAGAGACTCTGTATATATATTGTAGTCATTGTATATCCAGTAGTTGCCCATGACACTCGTGACACTAGTTCCTGGCACACACGCGGTTTATATTTTTGGGGTTTTGGGATGTATATCTATGTGTACGTATTATTTCGGCTTTGTATCTACTATGACTTTACCTTCACTTAAGGCTGGTATCATGTTTGTTGTTATGAACTGGTAATCTTTGACTTTTTTAATTAGATGGGAGGGTTATCACTTAGTGTAAATTGTGTTGGCTTGCCTAACCCCGCCGTTGGGCGCCATCACGACCCGGATTAGGATTCTGGGTCGTGACAGCCAGGGCCCCCATTTAGGCCCTTTGGGAGATTTGCGGTACCCAGGATGGATAAGTATGTGAAGTTGAAAGGGGTGAGGCTGGAAGATTGGGCCTATGTGAAAGCTCCATATCGAGTAACTTCTTGTTTTCTTTCAATTACTGTAATTTATTCGATATTTGGGCTGAAATAACTTGTAAACAGACCGCTGGGGCTATATAGTGAAATGGGTGGGGGAATATGCATTTTTAGCTTTCGTAATGGGTAGAGAACATGTTCATAGGATTTATTTACCTATTTGTGCAATAGAACAACCTGTTTAGGACATGCTGCATATCTTAGAAATTCTGTTTTTTTAGGTCTTTCACTTTCAGCATGTCATTCATTCCTCTCATGACCCTGATAAATTAATAATGAACAAATAAACTGTCATTTTTCATATTCATGGCATTCTAGAAACCATGTTATTAGGAACCCTTTGTGCATTAGATGTCCTGCTGCTAGGGCTATACTTGTTCGAGTTTCAACCGCTAAACCACTACTTAGCATGCTTAATCTAATAAAATCTGGCCAATTCGTTTAAAACAAACTTTTCTGCAAACATGTTTAAAATCAGAGTCTGAGCATGTATGTCACCCTTAAAACAATTAGGCAAATGTTAAGACGCCTAGGCAAGCCTTATGTTTAACATGTAATTGAATCAAATCTACCAGACCTCTATTAATATGCCCCTTTGGAAAGTCATAAACTTTGATGTTCCTGCCCCTTTCTTGGAAATCTGTTCTGTTTATCTAACTCCCGTATTTCGTTTTAAAAACAACTCTTAAACAGTGCACTGTCTTGTTCCTCAATCACTGATTTCTGACTTCTGATCTAGCTTCAAACTGTTAAGTTTTAAATCTTTTGTATTCCTCCTAAAGTCTTTTCTGAACTATTTTTTAAAAGCATTCTTACAAATTACTAAATCTTCAGTCCATTACTAGATTTTCGAATTTCAAATAACTAATGCACTTCTGCTCAATTTACTGCTTTCCAAAAGTATTTTGAGTAACTGTATGCTCCTGAGTTAAAAAATGCTTTTGATACTTGTATTCCTGCAATTAGTATTTTAAATACTTCAGTTTTAACTTGTTCAGATTTGAACTTAAACTACTGCTCTTTTACTAAAACTCCCTTGTCTTGAAACTTTCCTTTCTGAGACTTTAATTGTGTTTGAGACGTGCCAATCATATGTCAACTTGTGAAGGTATCTATGAGCCTTTATTTGTCCCTATTTGTCCTTTCATATGTGAAGTCCTACTTGTTTTGCACTGTCGCCTAGTATTTTATCCTTTACACCTAAGTCAGCCTAGTCCCCGCCTTGATAGGATTAGTGGTCCTAATCACCCTCCAGGACTTATAGGATGGGACGGGCAACGGCATGCAATAAGTATTCGTGACCAACACGCGCATTTTTTAACCTTTACGGGGTGGGAAGGGTAGAATACAGATATGATGACCGGTGCGCTAATACCACGTGTAGCCGCCTCCCCGAGGTGTGACATACCGGGTATTGCATTGAAGTGATCCGTATTACTTTAAACTTAGGACACTTCTTTTTCAAAATGTTTGTGTTATTCAAAACCTTAAAATATTTTCATACTTGTTTTAAATCCCCTCATATGTGAACCTTATTTGTTACTTGCCTACCGTCCAAATTCACAAAACTTATTGGCTGGGACCTACAGTTGTGGATCATGAGGGGTTCCTAACACCTTTCCCTTGGGATAATATCAAGCCCTTACCCGTTCTCTGGTAATGCAAACTAGTCTATGAGTTATCAACTCTAGGTGCCCTAACGCACCGTTAAATCGTTAGGTGGCGACTCTTCCTTTTCTTTTAAAGGAGTTGTCCATAATGTCTTAACCCGATCTCTCCGTACCTAACCCGTGCGATAGAAAAGGGGACGCGACAGCATGGCGACTCTACTGGGGATACTCCCTAGGCTTGTACCATTACAATTTGTTCTGTGCTTTGGACTATTAATTGTCACTTAAATGCTTATACCTCTTCCTATTCCCCGTTATATGCCATTAATTGTTTAAATTTCACAAATATTTATTTCACTTGAACGAAACTAACGTATCTTCATGTTTTCTTTGTAACCGCTTTCCATTATAACTGCTGTATTTCCTTTCTTTATTGCTTTTCCCAACGTGAGAATGCATGCCTATCTATTTTAATGCTTATTACTGCATATCATGCTCCGCATTCATATTCCACTCGTTCCAAACAAATCCTATAGCAACGCTTACAATGAGTGGTTGCGCTCTTCCAATATCATCACCCTCTAAATTCGGAAAGGCGTATTTGCGGTAAAACTAGTCGATCAGCGGTGCAGTCGACAGTTCCGTGCCTTCCCCCTTGAGTTGTCCGCTCAAGGGTACCAGTCTAGAACCCTAATAGAAACCTTACTCTGTTGTATGTTGCATGCATCATGGTCAAACCTAGCCAGGATAACGTGTTGTCCACACAATAGCTTTTAAGATAGCCTTGTCCAAAGTCCATTGGGTTTCCCTGGAACCCAAAAGGACGCCTTCACATTCTATGCATTTATTTGGAGAACTTAAATGCTCATTGTTAATTATTGGTGTTAAATAGTCGAGTCTGGAGGGGGTAAGGTCCTAACCTGTTTATTTTGCAGAAATGAGGCACGGGGTCCCCAGATTCGGCATGGTCACCAACATCCACCCAAAGCTTCTGAACAGGTGGGAGGACTTGCATTCAAGCGACAAAACAACAGTTAGAAAACACCTGGGTAACTTGCCTTCTCTTTTGGACATCCAGTTAAATAACATGATGATAGAGGTTGCTACCACACTCTGGGATTGTGATCGGTCGGTTTTTCTATTTTGGAACAACGAGATGACACTGATGCTAGAGGAAATAGGGGGTTTGGCTGGTTTACCTTGGGAGTCTCAAGGGTTGTTGATGCCTGAAAACCGAACAGGCCGGGGTTTTCTCAAGATGATGGGGCTGAAGAAGGATCCGGATCTAGTCTGTCTGGAAGACTCGTACATGCCCTTTGACTACTTGTATGAGAGGTATGGCCGTAGTCAGTCTTACCGCACATACCAGGAAGAATTTTCCCTCACCTCTCTAGGGCACATTCATCGCTGCGTATTCGTCTTCATATTTTGCTTCTTGGGATTGATGGTCTTCCCGACAAAGAAGGAGAGGATTCACACTAGGTTGGCCATGGTTACCAAGACTTTGATGGAAGGGATCAACGAACAGGATTTCAGCATTGTACCCTGATCGTCGCAGACATATACCGAGCCTTGGAAAACTGTCAACGAGGAGCGAAACATTTTGAGGGTTGCAACCTGCTACTCCAGCTCTGGCTCACCGAGCATCTACAAAGGGGTGATTACCGTCAAGACATACATAGGAGAGTTTGGGATGATCATATTGCTTTCCATCATCCAAAGCGTATGAACTACATCCCCGACATGTTTGCACAGCCAGAACATGCCAAGGGATGGGTTGAGTTATTGGGAGATTTGAACGAGAATCAAATTCAATGGATGTTCGAGTGGTTCCCGACCGACGAGTTCATCATTCGGACCAGAGATACCCCGTTCTTGATCCTGATAGGTCTCAGGGGGACATACCCTTACGTCCCGATTCGAGTCATGAGGCAAGCAGGGAGGAAGCAAGTCATCCTAAGGGTCGAGAAAATGAGTCATCTCAGGGCGGACTTTCAAAATGATGACAACCCTCACAAGTGTCAAGCTCAGCATTTGTGGCACTGCAGGATCCGTTTGGAGAAGGATACTATCGAACCTGACAGGTACCACGCTGGTCGCTCTCCTTACTATTTGGGATGGTTGGAAGATAATTGGGGAGGAAATCTTGAGCTAGGTTTCGCTCAAGGACATAGGGTCATAGACGAGAAGGCCGAGGCAACAACTAAGTTCAACCAGCTGCGCAAAAGGCTCCGTGACTATGAAGAAGACCATCACAAAATCCACATAGCTAACAAAAGGTTGATAGAGGAATGGAAGGACATGGCCATCACTTCCACCCAAAGGTTAACACACTTGGAAAGAGGCATCGTTGACTTGGAGGAGAAATTACTTAGGAGGATCGAAACTTGTCAAAAGACCGAGGGAGCTATAGGAGGAATTCTAGCCAAAACATATTTGCTGTTGGGACTCCGCGAGATGGGAATGTTGATCAAAGCAAGTAGAGGTGCCGAATCTGGGGAAGGTCCTTCTGGGACCAAATAGATAGGATTTTTCTTTACTTTTCTTTTCATGTAATAAGGCCATTGGCCATTAGTGACATTTTATATTTCACGCATTTTTTGAGTCAACTCGGATTCGTCTATTTTGTCATCAATAAAATGAGGCATTTAGTATCTAAGTTCTCCAAATCAATTTGTCGCTAGGCCTACCTCGGGCACAAAGAGGTTCCCCAACTTAGGATGCATTTTACATTTTCGCATTATGTGTTTAAGTTATCGCAATATTCTTTATATCTCCACTAACTTCACTACCTTTTGTTAGTTATTCCCCTTCCCCAAAGGTTGGTTTGTGCACTCTGGCATCAACATCTTATTGCACCAGATCAAAGGGCCCTCCTCCTACTCCTCCTCCCAGTCCTCCCAAAAGAAAGGCAAGGGTAAAATGGCAGACACAAGCGGTACTAGAAAAGACAACAGGGATGAACAGGTTGAGATCATTGACGGTCAGGGTATTCAGGTTCTGCACGAGGGTATGTCTCCACTACGAGAAGAAGCTGCTAAAGTTCCAAGAGGAACTTGATCAAGTCAAGAACTTGGCCCACTTATCATTCTCCCTCAACGTCCCAGATGTTCACTTCCCAAATGCTCTGAACCCCACTTTACCACAAAACATTCCCAAACAACCAAGTCATCCAAAAGATCCCGTTCCACCAGTACCACGCAACTACAACACTCCTCCTCCCCAGGATCAGACAAGAGACCACTTCCAGGCCTATGACAACCCCATTTATGTGGAAACTATAGCTCACTCCGCACCACATACGTATGAATCTGACGAAAAGGACAAGCTCATCAGGAATCTGGCCGAAGAACTCAAGAAATTGACCAACCGAGTTTAGGGCGTCGAAGGAGTTAAAGGGGTTGAAGGATTGAATTATGAGGACCTCTGCATACAGCCCGATGTCGAACTGCCCGAGGGGTACAAACCTCCTAAGTTCGAGATGTTCGATGGTAATGGTGACCCAAGATTCCATCTGAGGACTTACTGCGACAAATTGGTCGGCGTCGGAAAAGATGAAAGGATCCGAATGAAGCTCTTCATGAGGAGTTTGAAAGGTGATGCACTATCCTGGTACATCAATCAGGACCCAAAGAAATGGACTAGTTGGGTGAATATGGCTACAGACTTCATGGATAGATTCAGGTTCAACACGGAGAATGCATCGGATATTTTCTACATCCAGAGCTTGAAGAAGAAACCAACTGAGACTTTTCGCGAGTATGCTACTCGTTGGAGGTCAGAGGCTGCTAAGGTCAGGCCAGCCTTAGAAGAAGAGCAAATGAAGAAATTCTTCGTGCGCGCTCAGGATCCTCAGTATTATGAGCGGTTGATGATGGTCGAAGGGCACAAGTTTTCTGATATCATCAAGTTGGGAGACCGAATCGAGGAAGGTATCAAAAGCGGTATGGTCACTAACTTTGAAGCTTTACAGGCTACTAATATAGCTCTGCAATCCGGTGGTGTGTCCAGGAAGAAGGATGTAGGAGTCGTGATGGTGGCACAGCAAGCCAAGTCCTCTCCCAAATACCAAGTATACCCCGCACCTTCCTTCACATACCAACCAGCTCCAAGTTACCAAGAACCTTCACCGGCCTACCAAGCTCCACCACCCACATATCACCCTACCTCACCCAGATATTCCCATCCAGCTCCGGTCTATAATGCCTATAATTCCCAACCTTCTCACTACCAATCACCACCTGCTCGCCAAAACTTCCCCAGACCTTGCCCAAATTTCGACCGTCGTCCACCAAAACAGTATACTTCCATAGCTGAACCTATTGACCAATTATATGAAAAGCTTAAAGCCGCCAGTTATGTCACACCCATCCCCGCTGTTACCCCTGAGAACCCCTCTCAATGGGTCAACCCAAACAAAACCTGTGCTTACCACTCCGGCATGAAGGGACACACCATCGAGGAATGTCGTTCTTTGAAAGACAAAATACAAACCCTCACAGATAACAAGATCATTGTAGCCAAGGACTCTGCTCCTAATGTTCGCAATAATCCGCTGCATGACCACAAGGGTGGTGTCCACATGATTGATGTTGATGATGACTGGGATCCTGAGGGATCAATTGGGCTGATTGCAGAGGGTGATCCGAAGAAGCCGGCGATTACTCTTAATCCGATCATGGTCCAGATGCAGCCGTATGAGGAAGTTGAGGTAAACATGTCCATTCCACTTGAGTTTGAATCAATATCATCCGCCAAAGGAAAAGCCCCAGGGCCGATCGAAGTTGAGTTTGTGCGACCGCTCGAAGTTGCAATACGGCCATCTATAACATATACTCCAGCGGGAATAAGAATGACTTCACCTATTCTTATGGAAATGTCAACAACGGCACCTTTTTATTCAGACGCCATTCCATGGGACTATACCGCTGAAGCAAGGAGGAAAGGTAAAGGCAAGTCTGAAGAAGCTATTGCCGCACAGGGTATGACAAGATTTGGCAGAGTTTATACCTCTGAGCACTTGGCCGAGTCTAGCAAGCAGGCCAACAGTTGTCCTCCCATCATTGAAACAGGTTCTGATGATCAGTGGAGAAAGATACAAGCTAAGGAGTATTCAGTCCTCGACCAGTTGAACAAGACACCAGCTCAGATATCCATCCACTCCCTGTTACAAAATTCTGAAAATCACAGGAATGCTTTGCTAAGGGTGTTGAGTGAAGCATACGTGCCTGACAATATCACCAGCGGGGAAATGGACAACATGGTCGGACAGGTGCTGGAAAGCCATATGATCACTTTCCATGAAGATGAGCTACCGCCTGAGAGGCTAGGTCATAATAGGGCACTACACATCACTGTCCAATGTGAGGATCATTTCATCACAAGGATCTTAATTGATGGGGGTTCCAGTCTCAACATATGTCCGCAGGTCACGCTCAAGAGATTGGGCAAAAGTCTACATAAGATAAAGGAAGGAGAAATCAACGTAAAAGCCTTCGATGGTTCGCAGAGATCCACCATGGGAGAAATCACTTTGTGCTTACAGATGGGACCAACTTGGTTTGATGTAGACCTCCAAGTGATAGATGTGCCTGCATCAGACAACTTATTGTTGGGTCGACCTTGGATCCACGCGGCTGGGGCCGTGGTGTCAACCTTATACCAAGCTGTAAAGTTTGAATGGAACCATCAGGAGGTAATCATTCATGGCGACGGTAGCAACCATATCTACGATCACCAGACCTTTCCGGTCATCGATGGAAGGAGAAAGTTGGACGCAGAAATCTATCCTAACATAGATCGTGTCAACGCTATTGAAAAAGGCAAGTGGTGGGACAGTAAGACCGAAAGCATACTGAACTGGAAAGGGTACGAGCCGGGTAAAGGGCTCGACAAGCATCTTTAAGGAATAACAAAGCCTATCATACTCAAGAAGCATGGTAATACCTTTGGTCTAGGGTATGAGTACACTTGGGAGGAGTTCAAGGACTGGTCGCCACCATAGCGCAGCCCCTACTACCCGTTTGAGTAGCCAATACCCCGAAAGCATTTCCTTCCTTTTCGCATTTTTAATTTCTGCAAGAAAGAGCTCTTATGTTCGAATGTTTACTCAATTTATCAAAGCATTTCCAAATCTTACATTTACTTATATTTACTTGCTACTATTTTCCTTCCCATTACTTTATTTTACACAGCATTACTATTACTCATCTTGATGAACCGACGATTGTGACATGCAACGAGACAACGCAACAAATGGATTCCGAGTCAGACGAGGATGATATACCTAAGGATATTATTAAAGAAGTTGAGAACTTTGAGAATATACCTAAGTCCAACTTGGGTGAGACTGAGGTCGTCAACCTGGGAAACACAGAGAACGTCAAAGAAACACGCATCAGCATTCATCTATCACCGTCGAAAAAGGAGAAATATATGGAATTTTTAAGAGAGTATGAGGACATATTCGCATGGTCATATGATAACATGACTGGCCTCAGCACATCTATTGTGGCCCACAAGCTGCCAACCAATCCAACATGCCCACCAGTGAAGCAAAAGCTCAGAAAATTCAAGCCAGACATGAGTTTGAAAATCAAAGAAGAGGTCACCAAACAGATCAATGCCAGAGTTCTCCTGGTGGTCGAATATGCTACATGGTTAGCCAACATTGTGCATGTACCAAAGAAAGACGGGAAGGTCAGAGTCTACGTCGACTACCGGGATCTCAATCGGGCCAGTCTGAAAGACGACTTCCCCCTGCCAAATATACCCATCTTGATTGACAACTGTGCCAAGCACGAGCTGTAGTCCTTTGTAGATTGTTTTGCTGGTTACCATCAGATTTGGATGGACGAGGAAGATGCTGAGAAAACAGCATTCATTATGCCATGGGGGGTGTATTGCTACAAAATGATGCCATTCGGTCTGAACAATGCAGGGGCCACTTACATGAGAGCCATGACTACTATATTCCATGATATGATTCACAAGGAGATCGAGGTATATGTAGACGACGTCATCATCAAATCAAAGAAAGTTGCTGATCACATGGAAGATTTGAGAAAGTTCTTCAACAGGTTAAGGAAATACAATCTGAAGCTTAACCCTGCGAAGTGTGCATTCGGGGTTCCTGCTGGGAAGCTGCTAGGGTTCATTGTCAGTCGTCGAGGAATAGAGCTAGATCCATCAAAGGTCAAAGCCATCCAAGAATTGCCGCCACCAAAGAACAAAAAGGATGTTGTGAGCTTCCTGGGACGGCTCAATTATATCAGCCGGTTCATAGCCCAGTCTGCCGTCATTTGTGAGCAAATCTTCAAAATGCTGAGAAAGGATGCTGCAACAAAATGGACTGAGGATTGTGAAAAGGCCTTCGACAAAATCAAAGAGTACCTCTCAACACTACCAGTCTTGGTACCCCCGGATCCGGGTAAACCCCTATTACTCTACTTGGGTGTATTAGACGGAGATTTTGGTTGCGTTCTCAGGCAACATGATGAAACAGGAAGAAAGGTGCAAGCAATTTACTACCTCAGCAAGAAGTTTACCCCGTATGAGGCCCGGTATTCTCTATTAGAGCGCACCTGTTGTGCTTTGACTTGGGTCGCACAGAAGCTGAGGCATTATTTCTGTGCCTACACAACATACCTCATATCCAGGATGGACCCACTAAAGTACATCTTTCAGAAACCTATGCCCACTGGCAAGCTGGCTAAATGGCAGATCCTATTAAGTGAGTTCGACATCATTTACGTAACTCAGAAGGCAGTCAAGGGACAAGCGTTAGCCGATCATCTTGCCGAGAATCCTGTGGACGGAGAATACGAACCTCTAAAAACGTATTTCCCCGATGAAGAGGTATCATTCGTAGGAGAGGACATTGCAGAATCCTACGACAGTTGGAGGATGTTCTTTGATGGGGCCGAAAACTTCAAAGGCGTGGGTATTGGAGCAGTCTTAATTTCAGAAACTGGTCAGCACTACCCGGTATCCGCCAAACTCAGGTTCCCCTGCACCAACAACATGGCTGAATATGAGGCCTGCATCCTTGGGCTCAATTTGGCCATCGACATGAATATTCAGGAATTATTAGTAATTGGTGACTCAGACTTATTGATACACCAAGTCCAAGGAGAATGGGCGACCAAGAATTCCAAGATACTGCCATACCTACATCGTATGCAGGAATTGAGAAGGAGGTTCGCAAAGATTGAATTTCGGCATGTTCCCAGAATCCAGAATGAGTTCGTCGACGCACTGGCCACCCTGTCATGCATGATCCAGCATCCAGATAAGAATTTCATTGATCCTATCTCGGCAGGTATTCACACTCAGCCGGCTTACTGTGCACACGTTGAAGAAGAAGCGGATGGAAAGCCTTGGTTTCATGACATTAAGAAATACTTGGTAGAGGGAGAGTATTAAGAACTTGCAAGCGCCGCTCAAAAGCGCACTCTACGAAGGCTATCAAACAACTTCTTTCATAGTGGAGGAATCCTATATAGGAGGACTCCCGATCTGGGTTTGCTAAGATGTGTCGAAGCAAAGGAAGCCACAAAGATGTTGGAGGAAATACATGTTGGTACATGCGGACCTCATATTAACGGGTTTGTTCTAGCAAAGAAGATTCTTCGGGCTGGTTATTTTTGGGTGACCATGGAGACAGACTGCATCCAGTACGTCCGAAAATGCCATCGGTGTCAAATACATGGGGATATGATAAAGGTACCCCCCAACGAGCTTAATGCAACAAGCTCACCCTGGTCGTTCGCCGCTTGGGGCATGGATGTTATTGGACCGATCGAGCTTGCTTCCTCCAACAGACACAGGTTCATTCTGGTTGCTATTGACTATTTCACCAAATGGATCAAAGCCGCATCCTACAAAGCAGTTACTAAGAAAGTGGTAGTCAATTTTGTCCGCGACCGCGTTGTTTGTCGATTTGGAGTTCCAAAGCCAATCATCACCGATAATGGTTCCAATCTCAACAGTGATTTGATGAAAGTAATGTGTAAAACCTTCAAGATAAAGCACAAGAATTCTACAGCATACAGACCTCAAATGAACGGAGCCGTCGAGGCTACCAACAAGAACATCAAGAAGATATTAAGAAAGATGATAGAAAAACACAAGCAATGGCATGAGAAGTTATCATTCGCCCTGTTGGGGTATCGCACCACGGTTCGCACATCAACCGGGGCAACTCCTTACATGTTGGTATACGGCACAGAAGCCGTCATTCCTACCGAGATTGAAATTCCATCCCTGAGAATTATACGAGAGGCTAAACTCAGCAACGCAGAATGGGTAGAAAGCCGGTATGAGCAATTGGCCCTCATAGACGGAAAGAGAATGAACGCGGTTTGTCATGGTCAGCTATATCAGAACAGAATGACAAGAGCCTTCAACAAGAAAGTCAAACCAAGATGATTCACACCGGGGCAGCTGGTGTTAAAGAAAATCTTTCCTCATCAAGACGAAGCAAAGGGGAAATTATCTCCTAATTGGCAAGGCCCGTACATAGTTCACCGAGTGCTAATAGGAGGAGCACTCATACTCGCAGAAATGGATGGAGAAGTTTGGCCTAAACCAATCAATTCAAATGCAGTCAAGCGCTACTAGGTGTAACCCTTTATGCTTTTTGTCAATGCTGTAAAATGAACTACGCCTGACCTGATTCCTGTTTAAGAGGGGATACGTAGGCAGCCATCTGGGTTCGGTCACATTCTAATAAAAATTTCATTTTCCCCACGAATGGAAACTAGGGCAGAATTTTGAGGAGGGACCTCAAAATACCGAAGCAAGTTCAGTCGAGCACCGCACCAGTAACAGCCAGAAGTCTTCACCCATCAAACTGGGGCAAAGGTTGAGGAAGAACTCTCAAATCTCCGCCGCAATGGAGGTTGCAATGTCTTGAACCGCGTCATGGTCGTCGTTTCATCCAAATAAAACTATTCTTTTTATATATCATATCATATTTTATAAAATCATGCATTTTGTTTTCTCAAAAAGAAGTTTGTTTTAGCAACGCTACCCCTGCGGTACGAACAAAGTCATCATCATCATCAAGCAGGCAGGCCGGATCAAGCCAGTAGGGGATACGAACTAACCTTCCCCTTTACAAAACTCACGATTTTTCTTTGGACGCAGGTATAAAGACGGCGAAATCCCAAACTATCTTTTATCAAGACATTCTCAAACCCGTCCCTCATTGCAAACATTTACTATCACCGCAAGTAGCTCTGTATTCGCAACAATCATATCGCCATAATTTATCATTAACTAAGAACTCTTACTGTCGTTTTATCTTTCCACACTCGCATCATTGCATAAGGCTACCATTCTGCCTTCCGAGACTAAGCTCTGTCTCCATCTGTATGAGGTTAAGCTCTACCTCCATTTGCATAAGGCTATCATTCTGCCTTCCAAGACTAAGCACTGTCTCCCTTCATTTTTGCACTATCTCCCCGCATTCTATTTCCTCTAATTTGCATAAGGTTACCTTTCTGCCTTCCGAGACTAAGCACTGTCTCCCCGCATTCTATTTCCTCTAATTTGCATAAGGCTACCTTTCTGCCTTCCGAGACTAAGCTATGTCTCCATCTGCATGAGGTTAAGCTCTACCTCCATTTGCATAAGGCTACCATTCTGCCTTCCGAGACTAAGCACTATCTCCTTGCATTCTATTTCCTCCATTTGCATAAGGCTACTCTTCTGCCTTCCGATACTAAGCACTGTCTCCCACTGCACTTTACTCATTGCATAAGGCTGTCATTCTGCCTTTCGAGGTTCTACTCTACCTCTATCCGCATTTTACTTCACTACGCACAACTCCTATCTATTTTTCAGAACAATTACCTTTCGCAACGATATTTATCTACGCTCTCTTTCGGGCTAAGCTCTGCCCCGCTTTCCTTTTCGCAAATCGCAAGACTAAGCTCTGTCTTGTCAGCATCATACTATTGCATTCTTCATGGGCTGAAATATCGCCAACTTGTCCAAAGGCATCATCGTTCGGAGGCACCATCCTCATGGCCCGAGAACATCACTTCATAGCCTGCAGATCTCCTTTATTCAACTTGCATATCATTATTCAAAGGCATCATGGTTTGAAGGCACCATCCTCATGGCCCGAGGACATCATTTCATAGCCTGCGAATCCCGCACCAAACGATTCATGGCCCAGGACATCATGGTCTAAGGACACCATCCTAATTGTCTGAAGACAGCATTCATAGTCCAACGGGAACTTGCATCATGTTTATATTATACAATATACGTTCGATCTTTATTTGCAGGTAACCCGACCGGAAAAGCCATGCAGGAGCGGCCCGCTCCAGTTCTTCGTCACAACCCCGAAAGATCTTCGTATTCTTACCCCACCATGCAGTGTTCGTTCTTGCAAAACATCATCGGTATATTTCGCCGATGACTCCGGAACGATAGGCGGCCTGATTCCTGTAAAACCAGGGATATGTAGGCAGCTCAGAAACCAGGGTGCGGCCGAATTCTATCCCCCAGCTTCATCTCAGGTCAAAATTGGCCATCATATCTTTACCCGGCGACTCTTTCATCCTTCCCGGGTAAAGAGGGGCAGTTGTTGATACCCAATTTTTCCTCAAATTATTTTCAAACTTGTATATAAGCTTTCAAAATCACTCTTTGCAATAATGAGTATTTCTCCTAATTTTTCCATATTTTTATCTAAGTTATTTCCCAATTTATTTAATATTGTATATAATTCATAAATTGTGCTCTAAAATAATTTCAAAATATTTTCCAGTTCAGTATGTCATTTATAATCACCTTTTACTTATTAAAATCCAATTCTTAAATTGGCCAATTGGGTCTTATTTAATTTCAATTACAATAATTTTGCAATTATAGCCCAATTGAACATTGTGTATTATTTTAATTCGAAGCTTATGCATTTTTACACTTAATATTATTTAATTACTGTATTTCATCTATTTAAACTCAATTCCATTTTTTTTACAACTATTGGTTGTTTATTTAATTACTTATCAATTTTGGAGTATTTAATAACTAGCCACATTTCATTTAAAATCTAGCCAATTAAAATACCCAACCCAAACCCAATTAAATGCCCGGCCCAATCCCCATTCAATCTGAGCCGTTGATCAAACGAGATCAATGGCCCAGATTATTTGTTACCTTAATTAACCTAACCAACCCCCCATCTATCTCTCATTTCCCGTCTCCCTCTCTCTCTCTTCTCGACCCCTCCGCTCCCAGTTCTCTCTAGAACCTTCTGGGTCCTCCTCCTTCTCCGACGGCTCAGCCTTCATCTCCGGCCACCTCCAGTCTCACCCCTTCAACCACCGACCACCATGAAGCCACATCGCTCCGGCTACTTCGTCTCTAAGCCCCTTTAAGGATTTCAACCATGCCAGACGACCATTGAGGCTCTTGCCTGGATGTTTCCGGCCTTCTCCGGCGAGGTTCGACTCGATGGTTCTCTAACCACCACCGTCTTTGAGTTTTACAACAGGTTCTTCGATCTTTCTCTGGGTTCTTATGAAACCCTAATTTTTGCCTAAACCTCTTAAATCTCTAGTATTGTTAACGATTCCTACTTATTTCTTCATGTTGTACTCTATCCTCAACTGAATCTCTGAGATTCAACAGCTTTTAAATGTTTTACTTCATTTTTCGAAACTAGAGTTTCTCAAAACCTCTTATATGCTAGTCTTAACTGAGCTTCTCTTTCATGCTTAAGCCTGTTCCCTGCATATCGTGATGATTTTGTGATTTTATCTTGCCTATGTTAAAAACCCTAATTTTTCGCGTTTCTGTGTTTGGTTCTCTTACTGTTTGACTCATGATGGGTTTTCTATGATTATCATGCTTCGAATAAACCTTTGGTCTACTTGTGACATCTCCGTGTGATTCTATCTCATATGTTTTCTCAAATTCCTGTCTCTTTCTGTCAATACTACTAAGCCATGCTTATTTGCTACGATTGTTTGTCTTCTCTGTTTATACGCTGAACTATAGAATCACAACTTTCTCTTGATTGGTTTTGATTTTTCTTACTCGATGGTCTGATTGGAAGATCTCTTTTAAAACCTTGGAATGATGTTTGTCCACTTAAATTGATTGATTTCTTTGCCTTATATGCTTTCCCTAATCGAAGTCGTCTGAATTTAGTCTTAATTGACTACCCTATACTTAGTACACTTGGATTCTTTCATTATTGGCATGATACTGATTTTATTACCTTATGTGGCATATGTTCCTACCGTTTGAATTTGAATCCCTTAACTTAAGGGATTACTTGCCTTAACAACTCATTGACTGATCTGAGTTCCTTAATTACCATGTTACTTTGATATTTTCCTTATTTAACTCTATACAGTCTTCTATTTGCCTTATATGCTGTGTGTTTTGAATCTCACAATTCAAGGGGACCGTGTATTCTTTCTCACTGATTGATTCTGCCTTCTCCTATTTGTGATTCTTACCTTATGTGATCACCTATTTCTCAACTATAAATACTGTGCTCTTTCATTGAAAAAAAGAAAAAGAAAAAAGTCGAACACAGTCAAAACGACCCACTTTCACACACAGACTAACATTAGCATCAGTCGAATACTGCTTCATTCTCTCTATATTACTCTCTTGCATTCTACTTCTCTTGGCCTTCTTTTGCCTCTATTATTATCTGCTACTTGTCGGCTTCTAAGCCAAGGCTAACACTGTGCTATTCAATACTCTCTCTTCTGTTGCTCTTTACTTGCATCACTGGTATGTCCTAGTTAATATTATTGCACTCCAAACAATATGTTTCAATTTTGCTTAAGGTTATTGCTCTTTCTTTGTGCTTCTATTTGTGGTTCTATTGCTTACCCTGTCACTAGCATGTCTAATCCCTTATATGATCTCTCTTCTTCTTCTAGTTTAACTTAATCCTATGTTGTTTTCTATAGCTTATCATGTCCTATACTGTAGTTGTTACCCATTCTTCCTATCTGCTTATTATCCCCTGTATGTTTGTGTAGCAGTTGTGTACTATTTGGTATCTCTATGGGTTGAATCCGTATCTTAACTTATTACATACTATCACCCTTATTAGTCCCCTGAACCCCTTTCCTTGTTTGTGATTGTTCCTTGGTATCCTACTGAGTTAGGACTCTCTGATGTTTTAACATTAGTCCTTATGTGTTTTCCCTGAAACTATGCGACTTCAAAATTTCTTTTCAAACTCAAAACTCCTTTTCAAAAGCACTTTAACAATTCCTAGACCCTTAGGTTCTACCCTTCTCAGGGTGAGCATCGCTTAGGGAACCACGAGTTCCCTCTGAACCTTGAGACACTGAGGTAGGGCACTCTACACTGCACTTGTGTAACTGTCGATATTCCTAGGTGCTGGTATTGGCCAGGGCCCCCATTTAGGCCCTTTGGGAGCTTTGCCGTACCTAGGCTGGATAAGGATGTGAAGTTAAAAGGGGTGAGGCTGGAAGATTGGGCCTATGTGAAGGATCCCTATAGAGTAACTTCTTGTTTTCTTTCAATTACTGTAATTCATTCGATATTTGGGCTGTAATAACTTGTAAACAGACCGCTGGGGATATATAGTGAAATGGGTGGGGGAATATGCATGTTTAGCTTCCGTAATGGGTAGAGAACATGTTCATAGGATTTATTTACCTATTTGTGCAATAGAACAACCTGTTTAGGACATGCACTGCATATCTTAGAAATCCTGTTTTGTTAGGTCTTTCACTTTTAGCATGTCATTCATTCCTCTCATGACCCTGATCAATTAATAATGAACAAATAAACTGTCATTTTTCATATTCATGGCATTCTAGAAACCATGTTATTAGGAACCCTTTGTGCATTAGATGTCCTGCTGCTAGGGCTATACTTGTTCGAGTTTCAACCGCTAAACCACTACTTAGCATGCTTAATCTAATAAAATCTGGCCAGTTCGTTTAAAACAAACTTTTCTGCAAACATGTTTAAAATCAGAGTTTGAGCATGTATGTCACCCTTACAACAATTAGGCAAATGTTAAGACGCCTAGGCAAGCCTTAGGTTTAACACGTAATTGAATCAAATCTACCAGGCCTCTATTAATCTGCCCCTTTGGAAAGTCAAACTTTGATGTTCCTGCCCCTTTCCTGGAAATCTGTTCTGTTTATCTAACTCCCGTATTTCGTTTTAAAAACAACACTTAAACAGTGCACTGTCTTGTTCCTTAATCACTGATTTCTGACTTCTGATCTAGCTTCAAACTGTTAAGTTTAAAATCTGTTGTATTCCTCCTAAAGTCTTTTCTGAACTATTTTTTAAAAGCATTCTTACAAATTACTGAATCTTCAGTCCATTACTGGATTTTCGAATTTCAAATAACTAATGCACTTCTGCTCAATTTACTGCTTTCCAAAAGTATTTTGAGTAACTGTATGCTCCTAAGTTAAAAAATGTTTTTGATACCTGTATTCCTGCAATTAGTATTTTAAATACTTCGGTTTTAACTTGTTCATATTTGAACTTAAACTACTGCTCTTTTACTAAAACTCCCTTGTCTTGAAACTTTCCTTTCTGAGACTTTAATTGTGTTTGAGACGTGCCAATCATATGTCAACTTGTGAAGGTATCTATGAGCCTTTATTTGTCCCTATTTGTCCTTTCATATGTGAAGTCCTACTTGTTTTGCACTGTCGCCTAGTATTTTATCCTTTACACCTAAGTCAGCCTAGTCCCCGCCTTGATAGGATTAGTGGTCCTAATCACCCTCCAGGACTTATAGGATGGGACGGGCAACGGCATGCAATAAGTATTCGTGACCAACACGCGCATTTTTTAACCTTTACGGGGTGGGAAGGGTAGAATACAGATATGATGACCGGTGCGCTAATACCACGTGTAGCCGCCTCCCTGAGGTGTGACATACCGGGTATTGCATTGAAGTGATCCGTATTACTTTAAACTTAGGACACTTCTTTTTCAAAATGTTTGTGTTATTCAAAACCTTTACAGATTTTCATACTTTTTTTAAATCCCCTCATATGTGAACCTTATTTGTTACTTGCCTACCGTCTAAATTCACAAAAGTTATTGGCTGGGACCCATAGTTGTGGATCCTGAGGGGTGCCTAACACCTTCCCCTTGGGATAATATCAAGCCCTTACCCGTTCTCTGGTAATGAAAACTAGTCTATGAGTTATCAACTCTAGGTGCCCTAACGCCCCGTTAAATCGTTAGGTGGAGACTCTTCCTTTTCTTTTAAAGGAGTTGTCCATAATGTCTTAACCCGATCTCTCCGTACCTAACCCGTGCGATAGAAAAAGGGACGCGACAATCAACATAGGTATTATCATCAAATAACAACTAATGACAAGAAAGAACAGTTGTTTCCGTAAATTTATTAATTTCACAGTTTTCCGTCATATCATTTAGCAGCTTACATTTTTCAAGTCAATTTAACATTCCATGTCACAGATGGTATATAATATATATCATGCGCATGAAATGCCGAGGGTCGAACGGCCCGAACCAACAATAATAAAATATGCACTGCCAAAGGGTCGAATGGCTCGAACCATAGATGCATCTATTCCGCCGTGGCGTACGGCCCGATCCCATGAGATTAGTGTAAATAATCACTCCGCTCGCGGAATACATATTGTGAAGCGGTCACACATACGCATACACATCCAAACAGTCCACCCTGACTATATCGAATAAAACAATTACCAATAAATGACAAAGTTCTCTTTCAATATTTACAAAAATAGTATTTAAGTATTTTCTAGAAATTCATTTATCAAATTCGGTAACGATCTAATCATTATTAATTTCTTCTATAAGGTTAGCAATATGACAAATAAAACATGCTTTTGTGTCATAGACTACCTGGACAAGCATAATAGTAGCTACGCACGGACTCTCGTCACTTCGTGCGGTCGTAGCCCCCACAAATAGTAGAACATATTTAATTAGTTCACCTATGGGGAGAATTCCCCCTCACAAAGTTAGAAAAGAGACTTACCTCACTCCGAAGATTCATAACCGGCCTCCAAGCCCTTCCGACGACTCCAATTGATGCACAACGTCCCAAAACTAGTCAAATAACAGGCAAACCGATGAAAATATCCTCTAATACTTATACCAAGTCAATTTATATAAATTCCCAAATCCGCTTGAAGAATTGACAAAATTACCCTCGGGCCCACGCACCCGGATTCCCAAATTTTTCGAAGATAAGGATTACCCATGACTTTACTAACTCCAATATGTAATTTATTCTTAATTTCATGCTCAAATTCGTGGACAAAATCTAAAAATACATATTCTAGATCTTTGTTCAAAAATCCCAAATTCCCACCAATTTCATGTCTAATCTATGTATAACCCAAGTGTTTTAGCTCAAAGATGGGAAGAAATCATTTACCTAGAGTTGCTTTGATGAAAATCCTCCATTGAAGCTCCCAAAAATTGCCACACCTAATGAAAAATGAGAGAAATTGACCAAAACTCGTATTTAAAACAATCTGCCCAGGTGCTTCATCGAGTTGTACCTTGCGCTGTGCAGGTTGTACATCCTATTACAATTTCCCCCTGATGTACACCTTTTATTGAAACGCACATAACTCCGTGTAGAAATATCCAAATGAAAAATGTTTTGAATATTTAGAAACTAGACTCGAATATCTTTCATTTGATAGGATGTACACCATATAACCCTTTATATATTCCGAGATATGAGCTTCCAAAGATGGCTCTATGCATCAGTAAATTCTGTCGAAACTGCTTCACCAGCCATCCTCAATCGATCATAACTTTCTGATCCAATGTCCAAATCATGAATGGTTTAACTTTCTGGAAACTAGAACAAGGGCTAAAACTTTTGTGTTTTGCACATTTTTATATTCCTTATAGATTTTGATATATACGCTTCCAAAGTCAGCTCTGTGATCGCACCAATTGCTGTCCAAAACCAACTGTTGCAGCAGAAAATCAGCAGCTCCTTTGTCCGAAATCTACTCCGTTAACCTTCCGAAATCCACCCGAGGCCCTCGGGACCTTAACCAATTATATTAACATGTCTCAAAACATGATACGAACTCGCTCGAGGCCTCAAATCACATCAAACAACGTCGAAATAATGAATCGCACTCCAATTCAAGTCTTATGAACTTTGAAATTTCCAACTTCTACATTCGATGCTGAAACCCGTCAAATCACGTCCGATTGACCCCAAATTTTGCACACAAGTCATATTCAACTTTACGGACCTGTTCCAACTTTCAGAAACGCATTCAGACCCTAATATCAAAATTTTCACTTGCGGTCGGATTTCTCAAAAACCTTCAAATTTCTATCTTTAGCCAAATGACTTCAAAATAACCTACGGACATCCGAATTCACTTCCGATCGCGCTCCCAACTCCAAAATCACCATACGGATCTATTCCCAGACTCTGAATCCCAACGGACATCAATATTACTGAAATGCATTAACCCAGACTTATGAAATTTCTTCTAAAATGCTGACTTCCACAATATATACTGAAACGCTCCTGCGTTATCAAAAACCCGATCCTGACAAACGCCCAAGTCCGAAATCATCATACGAACCAGCTGGAACTTTCAAATCCTGATTACGGGGTCATTTACACAAAATTCCAATCTTAGTCAATTCTTCCAACTTAAGGCTTGCGAAATGAGAATTTTCTTTCCAATTTACTCCGGTCTTCCCGAAATTCAACTCCGACCACGCCTACGAGTCATAATACCTGAAACGAAGTTGCTCATGATCTCAAACTGCCGAACGACGTGCTAGAGCTCAGAACGACCGGGCGGGTCGTTACAAGAAGTATGTTGGAATTTGAAGCACTAACCACACAGCCATGTGGAACAAAGTGGTAACAAAGACTAAAGTATACTAGTCTATATCTATATATATATATAAATAAGGGACTTGGCAAGATGATGTGGCACCTCTTATTAACTAGGAAAGACATTTATCTAATTTCTCAACTTTTTGAGCCTTTTCCTCCTATTTATTTAAGAAAATCACATTTTAACTGCAAGAGAAAGGCACAGCTTAAAAACAAAACACTTAATCGCACCTCCATAATAAACGAGCCACAACAAAAAAGGCACACTCAACAGACTCAATATTAAATACCGTTATTACGTTTCATAAGCCAAAAAACACTATTTCTTTGTGTAATCAATGTGCTATTAATTGAGAATGCAACCATTAGTATATGATCTAGATTTTACTTTTTAAAGTTGTGCATGCTATGCTGAGAATACTGAAATTCATTGATGCTGAAAGAGAGGATATTTAAGTGCAAACTTCCATCGAGTTAAAGAAGGTTGTAAATCTTGTTTTTTCATTCTTTTTACTGCTCCTTGTGTTTTATTTTGTCTACATGATTGTAGTAGTAGTATTGGATATATTAGTTCTTACAGCAGTAGTCCATATAATGATATAAAATAGAATGTTAAAATTCCTTACGTTTTTCTTATTAATCAATTAATTGTTTTCCTCGCTTATTGTGAATTTCATTTTGTAGTAATAACTACATAGGTATCATTTAGTTTAAAAGCAAGTTATGCCTATATATACTGTAGGGATTATAATGCATTATGTAAGGATTACTGATACAAAGTTTATAGTTGTAATGCAATGATTATTAATTCAAAGAATATAATTGAGGAATTGGAAATACAAAATTGTAATATATGAGTTGTGATATAGAAATTTTCCATTGACTATTTAGCTTTATTACATTAAAACTTTTATATATATATATTATTATTTTTTTATTTTTTATTTTTAATAAAATAAACTTGTGTGTACTTTAAGGGTTATTTTTGTTATTTATTAATTTAATCCATGTATTACTAATTCTTATATTTTTATTTTACATTTTATGCCGCGTAAAGTTATACATAAATTTCTATATAGGTTATGCGGGTGTTAATTACAAGAAAAAGAAAATTAGAAACTAAAAATTATAATAAATTATGCGGAAAAAAAGTTAACCAAATATTGTAGTAGTATTGAGGCTAGCAATTTTATACAACGATGTATTATCTTATGGCTCTGTATCCTTTGCTGCAACTTCTTTGAAACTATCTGTACATTGGGATCTTTTCTTTCTTTTTATTTTTTTCATATATATTTTCATATTGTCAAAGATATTAATATCTTTTGTTCTACCCTCTTAAGTTAATTACTATATCGATGTATCTGCTTTATAGTATTATATTTGTATGCATATTTAACAAATTTACTCTCATCTAAACTAAATTTAAATAATATATTCATCAATTATTCTCATCTAAGCCACATTTAGAAAATCTATTTAGAAATTCAAATTCTTCACGATCGCGCAAGGCGCGGGAAGATTTAATAGTTAAAAAATAAACTGAAAGCATATAATAAACAGGACATATCGAGGTTCGAAGTAAGCTAATTATATAAGTCACAGGGAAAAAGAACTAGGCATAGTAGTTGAGAAAGAGATGGCTAGGAAACAAACATCAAAACAGAAAGCATGTTGATGTCTATAGTAAATTGACTACATAGCATATCGAAGAGAACATGATAAAATAAATTGATGCATACCAGTTAAGGAAGATAGCAAACAGGAAGGTGAAGGCAATTCGAATCCAAGAGTCTAGCCTTGGTTTTCATCCGGCTAGACATTGCAGCAAGTATAAGTAACAGAAATAACTCAAGTTGTGTGCGTGTAAGTGTGTAAGTGGGTTTGTGTAGGTATTCTCTGTGTCTCCGTGTGTTTTCGTGTTTAAAATCAGAATGGTGCAGTATTATATAGAATTTTACAGAGTAAGCAAATAAGGCAAGGAAAATTAACGGTACATAAATAAAGTATGCAAATCAATCAACCAATCAGTTAGGGTTAATCCCAATCAATTAACAAGATAGAATCTGGGAAATACTACTTAATTTAGGGAGAATCTCATATGAAATCAGTAATTAGACTGGATTGGAGTTAAATAAGGTATGCAAATAAGTCTAAAGACCATTTATATGTCGATCAAAACAATCAGAACCCAGAAATCAGGCTAGTAACATAATTAAGGAAAGTAGTACCAATTATAAGTCACAAATAAGGAAAAAATAAGTAATAATCTCTGAAAGATACCAATTTGAAGAGAAAAATATAATTTCAAACCCTGACTAGGAAAATAAAATTGATTAATCCCTTTTAATTGACATAGCCAAAGAATAACAGGCAAATATCAGAACAGGTAGTGAGATAATTAGACACACTAGGGATTAAAATATAGGTATGAAAATCAATCGAACAAATAAAGAGAACCGGAGTAAGAACATTTAAACCCTTTAGAACAATTTTGCAGAAACTCAAAGAGATGTATTTACCTTGAAAATTGTAATTACAATTATATTTGATTATGTGGTTCTAAAAATACGTGATTTATTTCAATGCTAGTTGCTAAGCAATAGATGTTAAGTGTGACTGAAATAAATGAGGTAAGAATGATATGAAGTCGAAAATAGGCAAACCAGACTGCCTTAGGGCGGGGGCTCCGAGCTGGCCGAGATGAGTCCTCGAGGTCGAGGCTCGAAGCTACTGGTGAACGATCGATGAAGCTATAACAGTTTTATGGGGTTCGAGGGAGGCTATTTATGATCAATGATGAATAATAAATGAAGAACAATCAATGAAATAATATAAATGCAAGTAGTAAATCAATAAAGAGGCAATAGACGATGTTTGAGTTAGAGAGCAGAGAATGTTCTTGTTCCTTGTATTAATATCATCTGTGCAAAAAATGACAAGGGTCCCCTTTATATAGGAGGGGGAATCCCAACATAGTACATAAGCATTTACTACAAAGATATGCAGCCGGTACAACTATTTAATGTCATGGTACGAACTTGTACTTTGTTGCAGACTTGGTCACCTTCGCCCTCGTGCCGCTTGCTCATGACAGTCACCGGCCTGCATTGCCTCGAAGTCGAACATAGGGAACACTCGAGGTCGGGCCTCGAGCTGTACCTCGAGCCTTATGCGGATAAGCTATGAAATGCCATAATAAATATAAAATTGGTCTCTCCGATTTTAGCCGTATACAGATAGTCCCCGCGTTTCTTAGAGTGGAATGATAAATAAACGATCCCGAATTCTTGCCTCTTCGGTATCTCCTTCATGACACCAGCTCGTCAGAGCAATAAATGGCATTCTTCAAAAGCTGCGCAGGGGTCGCTGCCAGCACGATCACCGAGAAACCCATGACCCGCCAACGGTTCGACTTTTCCGCTCCTAAAGCGTTGCCCACATGATCTCTATAAACACCACACTTGCACGCCATCCATACTTTTACCATCATCTTTTTAGAGCTATCCTCCAATCTCCCCTGCATTCATCTTCTTTCAGTGTTTGTTTCTCCATCTTTTTCCTCAAATGCTTCGATATAGCTATTGCGAAAACTTCTAAGATGGTGCCTCAAAAAGAAGTCATCTCTTCTTCCGCACGTCCGTCCAAGGGAAAAGAAAAAAACAACTGAGCATCGAACAATGCATCCCCGGTGATTTCGAAACAATTTCTGACCTTACCATCGATAAACCTCCTTCCACATTGGGCCGGTGCGAGCCCATGTCTAGGTATATCAGTATAATATCTGCAGCGATGAGTTTAAAAATGGACTGCCGCTGGGGAAGGAGGTTCAAATAGACATCCCCAACGCCGAGGAAAGCATAGTAACTTACAAAGCATACTTTCTCAGCGTATACACATACCCCTTCACTCTGGTCTTGTGGACTCTTCATCTCCTCAGATAAACCCAGTGAGTCTCGATTTTTGCCACCGATACCAGGTGACGCTCGGTCAAATTTACCCTTAATTTTGGAGTATAATGTATATGCTTTGTTATTTCTCTGATCGGATTGAAGGGATGAACTTTAACCTCGACCACTTAATAAGATTGTATAGCCCCCGCCTCTTCCGGTGGGGTTTAATTAAACTTCAGTATCGGTCTGCGAAGACATTCTTCACAAGAATAGATGAAGATAGGGACCGGGGGTGGATGAGCTGGTTCGTTAGAGTTAGAACCTCGGATATCATCCCCGCCGATAGGATGCCATTCCCGGAGGAATGGAATATGGCACGTAAGCATCATTACACCGAGCATTTTTTACTTCCCCTTCTTCTCCTTCTGAACAGATTTCTTTTGATATGCAGCCGCTGTCTGGTTCCCCCGATCGGTCCAGAACCTATCGGGGTGGATTAAAGAAATAGATTCTGCCTTTCCATACAACAGATGCTCTTGGCACGATTTAGCCAAGACAAGGTGGCAGGCCAAGAACCATAGTAAGCTCTTTTTTGTCAAATTTCACACAAGCTCCCTTTGCGGTGGAAGGTTTGATATATCCTGTATATGCAGGTCTTGGGGATAATCTGTCAATGAAGCCGCCCCCTTCGGTGAAGAGGGAACTTCGAAACCTGACGGGTGAAAGAAAAGGAAGAAGGAGGCATCAGCAGGACCTCCTAAGATAAATAAACCCAAGACCCGAAAGTCCAAGACCGATGCCACGATGTTGACTTCGGATGCTGCAGCAAGTCTTCGTGCCGCAGACAAAGACGCCGACGAGGACGACCTCTCTTTGGTACAAAGGGTAAGACGGAATGTGGACATTCCAAAGTCTACTGAACATCGTACCGCCGAATTTGAGACGGCCGATGTGGAACAACCTTGCACAGAGGGGACCTTTGAAGAAGGCTCGGGCACAGTCCCCGAGCAATTCGCAGGATGTGGTACGGACCGTTTTAACGAGTTCGAAGGACTAGGCATTGGTGTTGTGGATGGCTCTAATTTGTGCCCTTCTTTTTCCCAGAGAGGATAAGGGATGCCAGGACAGGGGTGTTGCCGACATGGACATCTCTCGGGGGGAAGATGACACGTTCATGGATTTATTTGAAGGTATCGATAAAGAAGACCGACCTCAACGCCTCTGTCTCTCTCGAGGGGGCCGAGAGGCATCATGAATAGGTGACCTTCGTGGTCTATTGTCCGATGTTCTGAGTTTTCATTCCTTCTTGCATAACCTTCTTCCTTTGTGTTGTAGGCTAAGAAGCTGTATGGCCAAGCTTTTTCCAAGATAAGCGATGAGCTTACTTACCGTGAGGAGGAACTCGAGAAGCTTTCCTTGGATTTGAAAGAGTTGAAGGCTTCCTCTCCCCGAAAGGGAAAGGAGTTAAATGTTTTTTGGGCAAGTTTGGAGAGTGCCCACCAGGAACGGACCAGCTTCACCGGGCAGGTAACATGGTATCTGCGAGTTTATCTCCTTGCTTTCATGGGTTGACACCTACTAACTTGACTCATTTTTACAGATTGAGCTAAATGATTCTCTAGTGAAGCAACTCCTGGAAGAGGCTGCAATTATGAATAGGGAGATCTTTGAGCTGAAGGAGCGGATCGGGGCTATAGCCTTGGAGAGGTACCTCTTGCGGGGAGAACTAACCTTGAACCAGGACCTTCTTCGGAGTGCCCAGGATGAGGTCACTTCATTATCTGCGGCTAAGTTTGAGGCCGACGAGCACATAGCCTCGTATAAGAAGGATGCTACTATCGCCAACAATCGGGCCAGAGAGATATCTGAAAAGGCCGAGTTGAGGTTGACTCGGGCCATTGAACATTCTCGTTCCCAAGCCAGGAGACAGGTAGTCGAAAAGGCAATTGCTAAGGGTGCCGTTCTTTCTGCTGAGGTCGAGAAGGCCATGGCCTTGGAAGAAGCATCGGCGCTTACGTCTTTTTCTGATGAAAGCTCCGGTAGAAGCTCCGACAGTGATTCAGATAATTGGTAGGGAGAGGAATAAATCCACCCATTGTTTTTGCTTTTTCGTTTCTTCCCTTTTATGTATGAGCTCCCGGGGAAGCTTTGTGATGACACTTTTGTAAATATATATATTTCTAGGAATACCAAGAAACTTTCTTGTTTCAAGCCCTTTATTTTTCAGTGCACAGATAATCTTTTGAATTTCAATGTCGGCCTTTTAGGTCCCATTCATAGAATAATAAATCCCTAGAGATCGGGTACCATCTCGGGCTAGATCGATATGTGGATCTTTGATATCTACCTTTAGATCTCACACTTGTAGCGGCAGATATCCTCGAGATTGGGTACCATATCGAGGTCGAAATGATAGTTCCTTTAGAAAATCGTATAAGTAGTGATGAAGATCCTCGGGGTCGAGAATCATCTCGAGTCTACATTAATATCAATGGCTCACAAGAACCCATAGTTATGAAAATAGATATCCCTGAGATCGAGCACCATCTCAAGGATGGATTGATACGGGTGGCTCCTTAGAGCCCACTATGATAATAGGAATCCTCGAGATTGGGTACCATCTCGAGATTAAGTTGGCATAGATGGATCCTTAGATCTCATAGGCCTTCGATAAGCTCAAATCCGAGTTGCGGAAAACTTTGGATGGGGAGAGATCCCTTAGGCTTCTCTGTGATAAACGAGCAAAGAAATTGATACACCTTCGATACGAGGTGAGTCGAAGCCTTGACTACGAAGATCGCTTCGAGAGACAGGTGACCCTTGTTTCGATGACGTGCATGTTTCTTCTCTCATCTTCAGAGATTAATATTTTGGTATTGCAGCTGCATAGAAAGACAGAGGACCTGGAATGCCTTTAGGGCAGAGTTGGTTAAGAAGAGCGCGAGTGCAATGGGCTTAGGGCTCAAATGGACGCCCATGTTGCGACCAAAAAGAATGCTTTGGCCAAAGCTTTTACCCTCGAAGTCACCTACGGAATGCTTGTAAAGACAGTTCGGTGTAGGCGAGCAAGATCAAAAGGCTCAAGGCCGAACTTTTGCGAATGAAGCCGAAGGTCTCGAGCCCGAGCTGAAGCTGAAGAGGCTCGAACAAAGGCCGACACGAAAGTGGCCATTTATTTGAAAGATGGTGTCGATGCTCGGGCTGAGTTGAGAGGAGCCTTTGATAGAGAGAGAAGAAGAAAGGACTATGCCCGGTGTAGATCTCGGAGAGAAACCCTCGAGGAGATACATGCTAGGGGCTTCAATCTCTCGGAGGAGATAAAGCAGGCTAAGGCGGATGAGAATGACGCCAAGTGTTTCCTTTCTCCTAGTGCCGATATTGATATTTGAGGACCCTCGAGGGAGCTGGTCCCGATAATAGGCTAGGTTTTCCTTTTTTCTTCCTTGCATGAGTCTCCCTACGGGATTATTGTGAATGTATTAATACATAAATATGAAAAATCTTTCGATTTTTTCAATCTTCTTGTGTTTGCCTTTCTTGTCTTCCCAATTTTGGTTGACCCCTGAGGCTTGTTAGGCTTGCGTTTAAGCTCTTAAGCGTGGGGTCAATATGACCTTTAATAGGCCTGTAGGCTTTTTGACGTTGGGCCGTAGGCTCCAATGTGTTTTCCCTAAGGCATTTTAGTTAACCATTTCGGGCTAAGTCCTCGAGTCGGGTTACGGCTCGAGCTCATCGACCCTTAGGTTTTCTGGTAATTAGCCCTGAGGCTTTTTTAAGCTGGCGTCAAGGCTCTTATGCATTAGGTCGATACGACCTTTAGTATGGCTATATTTTCCCTCGCTAAGACTTATTTGGAGTTTTGTGTTCGTCCGACTCTTCGACGGCCCGAAAAGGAACCTCAATTACGAGTCGTTATGTGACCATAAATGAGCACCTCATAAGACTTTGCCCTACGGCTGAATTGTCTTGATCCTTTTCGTTCTTTGGAGCTGTCATGAACATGATCAACTCTTTTGTTTATGCCGAGGATAGCCTGATTTAACCGGTTCTTTCCTAAGTAACTTTGAAGGATTTAATTTTATGACGACAGTCGAGCGTCCCAGAGTCGCGTTAGTTTGGCTGTACCCTATCGACCGGAGTCGTTGTGTTTGGCTGGAGCCTTTAGTCCCCGAGCGAGGTATCCTCAGCGTCAATATTCGAGGGTATGCCTTTTTAGGGGTCTTACAAGTTCGAATATATAGCCTTGGCTTTAAAATTGGGATTGTACCTTTTACAAGGTCATGTGATTTGGACATGCCTTACTTGAGGCCTTACAGTTTTGATCATGCCGTAGGACTTACAATTTCGATTATGCCCGTAGGACTTACAGATTTGCTTATTCCCGAGGTCACCCTCTTGGGATCTTACAACCTCGAGCTTTGATAACTTGATGGGGTGGCAGTCGACGACCGTCCCCGAGACATCGAGGGTTTTTTGGCGTTGGGGCCTTCCCTTGTGACAATAGCAACTTCTTTGAATCGCAAAGTGTTTTGATGGTAAAATATACTCTTTTGATTACTTTGTACAAACATACATATTTTCACCGCCGAGTGTTCGATCATTCCATGCGGACACAGTTCATTTGACCTTTTGGCCCGATACATCATTTTCCTATCGAAACCCTCTTTGGCTCACTTCGATTTTTTTGAGGATGCGATCTCCCGCGGCGATGCCCCCCAGTATTTGAGGTTGATTTGAGAGAAACCTCGAATACTTGTTTGAGTTCTCCTTAGATAGCATATAGATGTTGCCTTGTTAAAAACCTTGCCGGTAAAACCCTTTCCGGGATAAAATCCGATCGAAGGAAAAGAGTGCAGCGCATGCTTTAAAACCTAAGGTCTTCAAGCTGGACGGTGCTTCGATTTCTTTTTTTGGACACCTGCATGTAAGTTAGTGTGAAATTCAAAAGATAAAAAGGAGACAGTTATACCTTAGCGGCGATGGCGTTCGAGCCTTGATGTGCTCCATCTGCTTGTTTTAAGGACGCAGTACGGTCCTTTGTTCGATAGTTCGTGTGCAGTCGAGGAAGTAGCTCGTGACTGCTACTTAGTTGTTTGCTTATCCTTTGGCTCCTTCGATGTAGAAGGTGTCGACGTTGGTACTACATAGTATACCGCGAACATCTCCCTTGCTACTTGTTGCTCCCCGTATACTGTTTTTATTCCCTCCTTTGTTGGAAATTTCATCACTTGATGGAGGTTCGATGGTACTTCTCTCATGAATTGTATCCACGACCTCCCGAGCAAGGAATTATATCTCATGTCCCCGTCGATGACATGAAAATTGGCATTTTGGGTTGTGCCTGCCATACTGACCGAAAGGGTGATCTCCCCTTTCGTTGTGTTTCTCTCCATGTTGAATTCGTTGAGGACTCTAGAGGCGAGCACGATCTGTTCGAGCAGTCCGAGATGCTTCACCACCCTTGACGTGATTATGTTGGCCGAGCTACCTTGATCCACAAGTACACTTTTAATTGAAACATATTCACAAGGAAAGAAATTACCAGTGCGTCGTCGTGAGGCTGAGACAGGGTCTCGAGGTCCTCGTCACTGAATGTGAGGGCGTTCTCACGTATGTAACCTCGAGTTCGCTTCTCCCTGGTTATGGATATTTTTGTTCGTTTGATAATGGGTTCCTGCGGGATGTCGATTCCTCCCACGATCATGTGGATAACATGCTGCGGTTCTTCTGTCTCATTTTTCCTATTCGTTTCTCTTTCCCGAAATTGAGTTTTAGCTCGGTCGCTGAGGAACTCTCGGATATTCCCTTTGTTGATTAGTCGGGCTACTTCCTCCCCAGCTGTCTGCAATCTTCGGTCCTATGACTGTGTGTGCCGTGGAATTCGCACATCATGATATGGTTCCTTTGCGATGGATCTGACAACACGGTCTTCGTCTACCTAGTGTCTTTGATTTTACCTATGGACGACACGATGTATGAAATATCAACGTTGAAGTTGTACTCTGATAATCGGGGTGTCTCCACCGGTCTTGGGTGTCTATCGAAACCGACTCGGCTCACGAGTCCCCGAGGATTCTGACCTCGGTCTGTCTTCGGTCGTTCCGAGGTATGTTGCGCCTTGGGGCGTTTCTTCGATCCTCAGTGTATGGTTGGTACATTTCCTTGTTTGGCCTTGGTTCCTTGGCTGGGAGCCTGCTAGGATATACTGATCCTGAGGGCCCCCCAAATTGGTCATCCTTGACCCTAATCTTCGACTGGTATCGGTTATGGACGTCCGCCCAGGTGACGACAGGGTATTCGACCAAATTCTGCTTTAATTGTTTCGAAGCTACTGAGCTTCGTTCATTCAATCCTTGAGTGAAGGCCTGCACTGTCCAGTCATTGGAGACCGGTGGTAGCTCCATTCGCTCCATTTGAAAGCATGATACAAATTCTCGCAACATCTCACTTTCTCTCTGTTTTATTTTGAAGACGTCGGACTTCCTAGTTGTAACCTTGATGGCACCAGCATGCGCCTTTATGAAAGAATTCGCCAACATGGCAAGCAAGTCTATCGAATTAGGGGTTAGGTTGTGATACCACATCATGGCCCCCTTCGATAATGTTTCTCCAAACATTTTTAGTAGGACGTATTCAATCTCGTGCTCCTTCAAGTCGTTCTCTTTTACGACACAAGTGTAGGTAGTGATGTGCTCGTTGGGGTCCGAAGTCCTGTTGTACTTTGGGAGATCGGGAATTCTGAATTTCTTAGGGATGGTCTTCGGAGCCGCACTTGATGGGAATGACCTTTGCACGAACTTCTTTGAATCTACACCCTTTAGGACAGGGGGTGCACCTGGGATCTGGTCGACCCTCGTGTTGTAGGTTTCCACTTTTTTGTCGTTGGCTTCTATTTTCTTTTCGCCTAATTCAATTTTCCTCATGAGGTCTTCGAGCATTTTCATAATAGCGAGGTCGGTAGCTGACCCGTCGTTGCTCGACTTCTCCGGTGCCGATTCGACTCGAGGAGCCTTTCCCGGTGCTACTGTACTTGGAGTTTTATTATGGCTTTGCAGCTGAGCAATCGCCAACAGTTGTGCCTGCAATATTTCAAAAATAACGTGAAGGCTAACCTCTCTTTCTTCTCGAGCTGGAGTCTTCTGAACCTCCTGTTCTTTTTCCCAACATATATCCCTGTCAGTGAGGGAACTAATATCGACGTGTTGGGCGTTGCGCAAGCCCACATACACTGGGTTTGGGTTTAGTGCATCTTCAGGGATCTATGGTGGTACACTAGCGCCTGGAATAACTACACCGTTCTCTCCATGGTCCTCAGCACCGTTAATTTCGTGTGCATTTACCGAGTTAGATATTTTGACCTGAAATCAAAGATTCTCGGACAAGAAAAAGTTTGAAGAATAACTTGCGTTTTTCAGTGAACCAGCACTAAAACAATCACTATTAGTTTTAGTCCCACGGTGAGCGCCAAACTGTTTACCTTGAAAATGGTAATTACAATTATATTTGATTATGTGGTTCTAAAAATACGTGATTTATTTTAATGTTAGTTGTTAAGAAATATATGCTAAGTGTGAGTGAAATAAATGAGGTAAGAATGATATGAAGTCGAAAATAGGCAAACCAGACTGCCCTAGGTCGGGGGCTCCGAGCTGGCCGAGATGAATCCTCGAGGTCGAGGCCCAAACCTACTGGTGAACAATCAATGAAGCTATAACAATTTTATGGGTCTCGAGGGAGGATATTTATTATCAATGATGAATAACAAATGAAGAACAATCAATGAAATACTATAAATGTAAGTGGTAAATCAATAAAGAGACAATAGAAGATATTTGAGTTAGAGAGCAGAGAATGTTCTTGTTCCTTGTATTAATATCATTTGTGCAAAAAATGACAAGGGTCCCCTTTATATAGGAGAGGAAATCCCAACATAGTATATAAGTATTTATTACAAATATATGCAGCCGGTACAACTATTTAATGTCATGGTACGGACTTGTAGTTTGTTGCAGACTTGGTCGCCTTCGCCCTCGTGTCGCTTGCTCATGACAGTCACCAACCTGCCTCGAAGTCGAACATAGGGAACACTCGAGGTCGGGCCTTGAGCTGTACCTCGAGCCTTATGCGGATAAGCTATGAAATGCGATAATAAATATAAAATTGGTCTCTCCGACTTTAGCCGCATACAAGATGAACCCTAGTTTTTAGGGAAAAACTAAAATTGGTTAACAATAATAAGAAAAACGTGAGATCTTAAAAGAGAAACATCAGATAAGTTCAAAATCATCTCAAATCTATAGAAATTTTAACAGGTTCGAGTAGAAAGTGACTAGGGTTTTAAAAAACGGACAAAGGTGAGAAAGATCCAGTTTGAACCAGAAATTTAAAGCCATAAACATGAAGATAACAGTACTCACAAACATAGAGATGAACACATGCAGATTCATCGAAAAAGCGAAGGATTTGGACCGAGTATCTGTTGAATCTCTTTGAGATTCCTTCAAATAACATAAAAATATAACACTAGTAGGGATAGGAGGCCAGATAGGGCCTAAGATCGAAGAGAGAACCCATGAGTTGAAGGGGTTCAGGTGACTGCGAGCTAGGGTTAGGGGAATGTTGAGAGAGAATGGAGAGGGAAAGGGAATCAGGGTCAGCAGATTAGGAGGAATGAATACGGCTTGGGGGTTGTGGGTAATTAAAAATGGAAACAATATCCTGGACCGTTCATCTCTGAGATCAACGACCAGGATTTGTTCTGAGGGATTGGGCGGTTTTAAGAATTGGGTTATGGGTTATGATTTAATTGGGCTGGGGTAATAATTTGGGCCAGGTCCGAAATTAAATCAAATTTAAAAGAGGCTATTTATTAAATACCCAATTTCTTTGATAAAATGATTTATAAAAATAACTAATAAATGATAAAAAATAATTTAAAATAATTGCTTAATATTGTAAAAATATAAAGGTCATTTTTCTTGTAAAGTAAAGTAATTATAGCCTACATATGTAAATAGGGTTATGCATAAGATAATTAAAGCTTAATATAAATATAAATGATAAAATTAAGTATTAAAGTTATTATAAAACCATTTGTGATGAAATCAGTAATTATTTATATAATAAATACTAGGATAAATTAATTAAAATCCCTTTAAAAATGAAAAAATTATGAAACAATATTATATGATGCTCATGCATTGTTTTGAAGATATATATGCATTTTAAAAATAATATAGGAAAAAATTGGGTATCAACAAGGTCCATTATTGATCACGGGCACGGACATTACCGGAGAGGATTGGGATGCATAGTTCCCAGGCCCATCGACCGTTGCTGAGGATCGGCCGACCCGAGATGTCGATAGTGGGCGCTGGTTGAGTTATGGCTCATCATCGAGGGGTGCTGGGGAGCATTCACAGGCGCATGTATTTTTTTATTAGTATTAAATTAAAATTTGTTTTTTCCATTCTCATTTATTTTTCATTTATTAATTTTCCTATTGAGTCTTCATCTTCGCCCGTCACAGAGGCCGCTTTGTGCGATGCTGACCTGGCTGCGACTGATGATTATATTTAGGATCCCGATAAGATCATGGTAAGATAATTCAAATTGTTGTGACTTAATATATATTTTCCTATACAGAGCTGACTTATTCTTTTGTAGGTTTTTACTGGAGCGACGGCCCCTTCTACCGATCCTGCCATCACTACTGATGATCATGCTGCAGCGCATTCTGCTATAAAGAGGCGACGTGATGAGGATGATCATGACAGCGTAGCCGGGCGGGATAGGATGCGCCTCAAGCCATCGGCTGCATTGAAGCACACAGGTTGTGGGACACATTGATATTTTTTTTGTATTTGATGTAAATAATAGAAACAAAATTTTATTGTTTTCGTTATATGCGTATTATGTACACTGCAACACAAACACAAACAGAAAGACAACAACTTAACATAATTTAAATTTGGCATACATAATGAAAATACATGACATGGAAAGCATAAAGATAAAATACAACAATCAACACATACATTGGTTTGTTTAGTCAACTATTCTCTTCTTCAATCGCTCAAATTGATCTAACATCTTATTTTTTTCTTCTTCCACCTCTCTTAGTTTCTCTTCAACGCCGCAATTTCTCGTTTATACATAACCTCATCACATTCGTATCTTTTGTTTAAATCATGAATATACTGCAAAGTTTTGTAGCATTCCTGCTTACCGGATTCATCAATCCATACTTCAAAATTGCAAAAAGGTTCGTCGTGAACCCTATAAAACTTGTTCACACACATTCAGTAGCGGTGTCCAACTTCACCATCATCCCAACAGTCCGCCATCATACATTGTTTGCCGCATTGGCATCTTGGTGCATAAAGGCGTTCAGACATTTGTTAAAGCGAAAAATAACCCTGCTTCTATAGAAAATTTTGCTATTTGTTATTGTTAAGCGCAGAAAATAACAAGAATGCGCCTGTTATTTATAGGCAAGGCAACACATATAACGTAGTATTTAACCACACTATGATAACACATAACGTAGTATTTAACCGCGCAACACTTTGCGTGTTAAAGATTCTTTCGGATACAAAATAATTTTTTTGCAGGCGGGCAGTTTTTCAGTTCGACAAGACAACATAATTAACGTATTATTTAACCGCGATATACTAACACAGAACGCACTAATTAACCGCGCTATATATATTCACATATTTATCAAAAATCTCCCTCCTCTGACAGAGTAGATTTCTAATAATAATTTAAGCTTGAAATTTGAAGGTCCACAAAAAAACTTTCGTTTTTCATCCACTACTATTTTTTATTACATAAACAGGGAGAGAGGGAGAAATGCATTAGTTTACTCAACTGAATAATGTTAAATATCAATAAGATTTAACAACGATGAAAATATAATTTTATTTGATATATCTTGCAATATAAACAAGTACATACACTTATTATAGTTACATTACGAAACTCAGTTACTACGTGTATCCTTGATAGTTGGGCACATTAGACGAACACCCAGATATATGAGCGTTAACACAAATTCAATACAATAAAAATATACATAGTAACAGAAAGGAAAATTGAAGTTTCTCGCTTGTCTTATGGATTATGTAAAGCATGAGAAAAATTATTTCCTCTCTCCTTATTCGCCCGTTGTGCTAAGTTTAAATCAGGGCAAACTCTTTCAGCCAGAACCTGTCAGGCAAAAACTGCTCCTGAATAATCACCCGATGAGTGAGGGTTATCCCTACTATGCATAACCTCATTATTGCGAACGTCTTCAACATTGATGTACATTTCCAATATCTTTATCACATGAAATTCCCGGTATTCATCCGGATTCTTCAAAAAATCCCTCAAATTTTTATCATCGTCGATGTTAAACTCAGCGTAACAAGCAACCCCTTGCGGAGTGACGGAATACAGATATCTTCCGGTTACTTTAAGGTTTACCGAGTGTTTCCTCACACTAATTTAATCACTTAACGACGATACCAATCTATCGTACTCCATTGTAAGTGGCAACTTAATATGACACCGTGTAGATAAACTATAGCTCACAGAGTTATTCGCCACTACAGTCTCACCCCCTCAATATAATGAAACCCTTACTTTTCGCTCTTCAGACATTATGAAAAAATGCTTGAGAATTTAACAAGAAGAAAAATATGTGGAATATTTTTAAATGGATTTTTCTAAAATCCTAACTCCTTTAAATAATGTAATGCCTAGCTAGGGGGTTGAATTCTTTTAGGTATAGCGCTCTTGTAAATGGTGTTATACCCATTTGAATTATTATTATATCAATTAAACGCAAAAAATTTATTGGTGGGCCCATAAAATAAATATAAATACTCTTTATAATTGTGCTATACATATATAGCGTTGTTTATAAAGACATTATATGTACAACTCTCTTTTAAGGTGCGCTACACATAAAAGTTCAAAATGTCCATTAAAATATAACGTTATTATACATAAATATGTAACTTTTGTTTTACTCGTATTTTCGTCATAGTTGTCAAAAAGAACCACAGAAGCATTCTGGACTCTTACATTTCTCTACCCTCAAGAGGAGGAAACCTAGCTAGGGGTTTGCATTAGTGGATAGACTTCTGCAATTTCAATTTGCTTGACGTATGTATATGCGTCAACTACTTTTAACATAACCATAGACAGCCACAATAAAAGTAATTTAAGACAGAAACACAGCCAATAAACTTACCAATTTCCAAAAACTGACGCCCTCTTTAATAGCGTCACATTGCGGCAAACCGAGAAGGTGAAAGCATGCTACATTATGAGAATTTTTGTATGCTTGACAGGTGGATTCTCACCTGCCAAGCAACGGACAGAAAAAAAGAAAATGAATAAATTCCCTCTTGTACTATTTGTCAAACGTTTGGTCTAATCTTGCCTTTCTCGCCTTTGTAGCAAAACTTGTAACGTTAAATTATCAGAAATAATCCAATGCGAATATAGCAAATACGAAGTAGAAGATTAAAAAAAAAAAAACTATCGAGAAGAAGACAATTTCAGGGTCGAAGGGCGGTTCAACGAGAAAGCAGTGAAGTCTACGTGTTCTATGAATGTAATATCCAGAAGTGATCATACAAGTGGTTGCATGCCTTCTTTGTCAAAACCTTTTACAGGTGGATAGATGAGAGTTGTGAAACACGGCGGCTAAGACACTTGTATGCATGCTTGGCAACACTTGTTAAACCGATGTTAACAACTACGTCTATAGGTTTTGCAACTTGCATAAAATTTGTCGTCATCAACACTTATAATATGCTGATTTTTTTATTCCTCATTGAACTGCAATTTGATTATTTTATACAACAAACTACAATTTAGTCGCTCAAAATATATTACTCACATTGCATTTCTTTCTTTCTAATATATATAATTATCAATAGCTGTAACAGCCATAATGTCACTTTGAGGTCAATGTCATATTGATGTATATCTCGCAAATAAACCTCCTTGCTCCTCAAACCATAAATATGCGCTTTACAATGTTAAGTAGAGTGTAAATATTTAAACTTTTTAATTCGGCGTCTTGATTTCGCAATTGATAGCGAAACTTTTTTAGGTAGTAGCTCACGACCTCTTTATATGGAGCCATATTATCTATTTATATGCAAATATATAATCTGCATAACTAGGTAATAATTACACTACTACCGGAAAATTGTAAATTAGAGAATTTAGCGAGGGAATACAAAAGCCCTTAGTAAAAGGACAAATAGTGACGGAATTAGCGAGGACCTGTCAAAATTCCTTGTTATTTTCCCAGAAATCTTTTAGTAACATTAATCGAGGAATTAGTTAGGACCTGTCAATATCAAATTTAGCGATTGACAGTTCCTCGCTATTCTCTCGCTGCAACTTTAAGTGTATACGTCTAAAATTGGAGAATTCGATTTTAAGGTCATTATGACATTTCGCGCCCGACTTCAAGAAGTTTGGAGTAGAGTCGAAGCTTGATCCCGAGGAAACATATCGAAGGTTTTCTATGCTTGACCTCGTGGCAGTATAAATAGATGATCATAATAGAAAGACGAAATTTTTTCAAAAGCACGTGGTTAGAGCTGATCAAGTCTGTAAGAATAGTACAAACCCGTACCAAGTCATTAAATAGATGTACCAGTTGTATTTCTTTATAATAATTACACATGTACTATGTTGGGATTCCCCCTGCTATATAAAGGGGACCTTTGTCATTTTTTGGATAGAGGATATTGAATATAACAAGAACATTCTCTGCCTTCTTAACATACTCAACATTTGTTTTACAGATTTATTGCTTTTTATTTATTGTGTTCATTAATTATTCTTCATTTATTGCTCATTATTGGTCATAAAGGGCTATCCTCGAGACCCTCCATACTGTTATTCCTTCATCGACCGTCCTCTATTAATCATTCTAGTTCGACCTCGAGGCCTTGCCTCGGCCAGCTCGAGACCCTGTCTTGTAACAACTTGGTTTGCATATCACTGCTTTCCTTTACTCTTACCTTATTTTCCTAACTCACACTTAGCATCTATTGCCTAAACAACTAGTATTAAAATAGATAACATATTTTTAGAACCACAAAATCAAATATAATTGTCATTACCATTTTCAAAGTAAACAGTTTGGCGCTCATTGCGGGGCTAAAAATAATAGTGATCGTTTTAGTGCTGGTTTTCTGAAAACACAAGTTTTTCTTCACACTTTTTCTTGTCCAAGAATCTTTGATTTCAGGCCAAAAAATGTCTAACTTAGTGAATGCACATGAGAACAACGGTCCTGAGGATCATGGAGAGAACAGTGTAGCTGTTTCAGGCGCCGGTGTACCACTGCAAAACTCTAGGGTGGCTCCAGCACCAATCCCCGTGGATGTGGGCTCGCGCAACGCCCAACACATTGATATAAGTTCTCACACTGACGGAAATGTACGCCGGGAAAACCAACATGAAGCGCAGAAAACTCCAGCTCGGGAGGAAAAAGAAGTTAGCCTTCATGTCATTTTTGAAATGTTACAGGCACAACAAGTGGCTATTGCTCAGCTACAAAGCCATCAAAAAACTCCAAGCACAGCAGCACCGGAAATGGCACCTCGAGTCGAGAAGGCACCGGAAAGGTCGAGCAACAACGGTTCAGCAGCTGACCCCGTTATTATGAAGATGCTCAAGGACCTCACAAAGAGGATTGAATCAGGCGAAAAGAAGATAGAAGCGAACAACAAAAATGTGGAGACCTATAACTCGAAAGTCGATCAGATCCCGGGCGCACCCCCGATCCGGAAGGGTGTAGATTCAAAGAAGTTCGTGCAAAAGCCATTCCCATCGAGTGCGGCTCTAAAGCCCATCCCGAAGAAGTTCAGAATGCCTGATCTCCTGAGTATAATGGGACCTCAGACCCCAATGAGCACATCACTGCTTACACTTGCGCTATAAAAGGAAATGACCCGAAGGACGGCGAAATTGAATCCGTCCTGGTGAAAATATTCGGAGAAACACTATCAAAGGGGGCCATGATGTGGTATCATAACCTATCCTCGAACTCAATAGATTCGTTTGCCATGTTAATAGGCTCTTTTATAAAGGCACATGTCGGTGCCATCAAGGTCGTTACAAGGAAGTCTGATCTCTTCAAAATCAAGCAAAGAGAAAACGAGATTTTAAGGGAGTTTGTGTCTCGCTTTCAAATGGAACGAATAGAGTTATCACTAGTCTTCGATGCCTGGGAAGTGCAGACCTCCACTCAAGGATTGAATAAACAGAGCTCGATAGCTTCGAAGCAACTAAAGCAGAATTTGGTTGAGTATCCCGCCGTAACTTGGGCCGATGTGCACAACAAATATCAGTCAAAGATTAGGGTCGAAGATGAAAAATTAGGAGCCCCCTCGGGTTCGGTGTATCCTAGAAGACTCTTAGCGAATGAATCAAGGTTTCCAGAGAGAGAACCGAGGCCAAGCAAGGAAAGGTACCAATCGCACATCGAAGAACGAAGAAACGATCGAAGGGTTGATCGAGGTCAGAATTCTTGGGGACTCGTGAACAAGGTCGGGTTCAACAAACACAGAGGGTCGGCGGAGGCACCCCGGTTATCTGAGTACAACTTCAACATTGATGTTTCAGACATCGTATCGACCATAGGTAAAATCAAAGATACCAGGTGGCCAAAACCCATACTATCAGATCCTTCGCAAAGGAAACCTAACCTGGTGTGCGAATATCACGACACTCACGGTCATAGGACCGAGGATTGCAGATAGCTCTGAGAAGAAGTAGCCCGACTGATCAGTAAAAAGAACCTCCGAGAGTTCCTCACCGACCGAGCTAAAAATCAATTTAGGGAAAGAGAGGCGAACAAAAAAAATGAAATAGAAGAACCACAACACGTCATCCACATGATCATTGGAGGGATCGACATTCCGCAAGGACCCATTGTCAAGCGAACAAAAATATCCATCACTAGGGAAAAGCGAACTTGGAGTTACATACCCGAGGATGCTCTCTCATTCAACAAAGAAGAAATAGAGACCATGTCTCAACCTCATAACGACACATTGGTAATTTCTTTTCTTTTGAATAAATTTCAAATTAAACGTGTGCTCGTGGATCCAGGTAGCTCAGCCAACATAATCAGGTCGAGGGAGGTAGAACAACTCGAGCTGCTCGACCAGAGCGTGCCCGCCTCTCGAGTCCTCAATGGATTCAACATGGCGATCGAGACAACGAAAGGGAAGATCATCCTCCAGGTCAACGTGGCCGGCACAATTCAAGATACCAAGTTTCATTTCATCGAAGGTGACATAAGGTAAAATTCCTTACTCGGAAGGCCGTGGATACACTGCATGAGAGCAGTGCCGTCAACCCTTCATCAAATGATGAAGTTTCCAATGAAGGATGTAAAAATAGTGTACGGGGGAGCAGCATGTAGCAAGAGAGATGTCCGCGGTGCACGATGTGGCACTGCATAGACGCCTTCTACATTGAAGGAGCCAAAGAACAAGAAAACAACCAAGTAGCAATCACAAACTACATTCTCGGCTGCACCCGAATGAATGAATAAAGGACCGTGTCGCGTCTTTGGAAAAAGCAATTAAAGCATATCAAGGCTCGAACGCTACCACAGTTAAGGTACAACCCTTTCCCTTTACATTTTATGTTTTACACTAACTTATGTGCAGGTGTTCGATTGAGAGGAAACATCCATATGCTACCTAAGGAGAACTCATCAAGTATTCAAGGCTTCTCTTCAATAAACCTCAAATCTTGGGGGGCATCCCCCTCGTAAGATCACCTCCTCGAAGAAATTGAAATATGCCAAAGAGGGTCTCGACGGGAGAATGATATATCGGACCAAACGGTCGAATGAACCGTGTCCCATAAAATAATCGAACCCTGGATGGCGAAAACATGTATGCTTTTACCAAGTAATCGAAGGAGTATCTTTTATCGTCAAAACACTTTGCGCTTCAAAGAAGTTTGCCATTTTCACAAGAAACGGCTCAAGGGCCAAAAACTCCCGAACACTCGGGGACTGTCATCAACAGTCAACTCACCAAGCCATCTAAACTCGAATTCGTAAGCCCTCAACGAGGAAACCTCAAGCTCGTAAAGACCTCAATGAGGCAACATCAAATTCATAAGCCATCAATGAGGCAACATCAAATTCGTAAGCCCTCAATGAGGCAACACCGAATCTGTAAGACCTCAACGAGGCATGCACTAATTTGTAAGACCTTGAAAAGGCATAATCCCAATATTAAATTCAAGGCTATATATTCGAACTTGTAAGACCCCTAAAAAGGCATACCCTCGATATAGACGCCGAGGCTACCTCACTCGGGGACTAAAAGGATACGGCCAAACATAAAAACTATGGTCATAGGGATCCGGCCAAACTAACGCGGCTCGGAGAAGTCCGACTGCCGCCATAAAACTACAGGCCTTCAAATACTTCAAAAATACTTTGAAAAGAACTAATCAGGTTACCCTCGGCATAAGCAAATTAGCTTCTCATCACCAAACAATGAAAATGCTTCGAAACAATCAGTCTTCAATAAAAAGTCTTCGAAAATTTAGCCTTCGAGCGAACCTCCCGAGGTGCTCATTTATCGTCACATATCGACTCATAATCGAGGTTCTTATCAAGCCGTCGAAGAGACAGACGAATACAAAAACTTCAAAAGTCTTTAGCCAAAATGAGGGAAAAATATAGCCATATTAGAGGTCGCATCGATTCAATGCATAAGAGCCTAAGGGACAGCCTAAATAGCCTCAAGGCCGATATAAAAAGAGCCTAAGGTCCAATACGTAAGAGCCTAAGGGCCAGCCTAAAGGGCTTCAGGGCCGATCTAAAAAACCTAAGGGTCAATGAGCTCGAGTCAAAACTTGACTCGAGGAATTAGCCCTAAAATGGTTAACTATCAACTACTACCAATTTCTCATCATGCACAAAACCCCAAGGATTTCATTTCGAAGTCCAACCCATCAGACTAATTATCAACGAGCATCAAAATTGAAAATAAAAAACAAAGACACAAGCAAGTGGAAGTTCATACAAGGGGAAAACCGAAAGGTTTCTTTTTATGTGTGTGATGATACAAAGATACATTTACAATTCTGTAACAAAGAGCCCTATACAAAGAATCGGAAGAAAAAGCCTAATCTACTCTCCGGGACTCAATCCTTCTCCCCCTCTGGGACTACGCCTCCATCAACTCCCTTGGGACCATCTCCCTTATCGACTTCATCCCCGTTATCTTCAGCATCAGCAACGAGGAACTTAGCGTCGAACTCATCCACCTTGTCCTGCTCTATCTCCTCCAAGAGATCGAAGCCCCTGCATGAATCTCCTCGAGGGTTTCCCTCCGGGATTTACATCGGGCATAATCATTGGTTAGTCTCTCTCGATCGAAAGCCTCCCCCAACTTCATACGTGCTTCGACAGCATCTTTCAGGTAGATGGACACCTTCTTATCGGCTTTTGCTCGAACCTCCTCGACTTCGGCTCGAGCGTCCACGACCTTGGCCTTCATCTTCAAAAAGTCTGTCTCAAGCTTGGTAATCCTGCTCGTCTGAACCGAGTTGCTTCCTCGAGCATTACGAAGCTGTATGTCGAGGGAAGAGGGCTTAGCCAAAGCATTCCTTTCGTCCGCAACATGAGCACCTATCTGTGCCTTCAACTCGTTGCGCTAAACATTGTCCTGGACAATTTCGCCCCAAAGGCGTTCCAGCGCCTCAGTTTTTCTCTGCAACTGAGATGCCAAAACATTAGTTTCCGAAAGTGGAAAAAGAAGCTGATATTCCCTCAATATGAATGTTACCTGTTTCTCGAGGCTACTTTCATAATCCTGGATTCGATTCAACTCTAATCGAAGATGCATCAACTCTCCTTTCCTCCTGTCACAAAGAAGCCTGAGGGATTTCTCCCCGTCTAAGGCTTTCCGCAACCTGGCCCCGCAGCGAAGCAGCTCAGACTTGAGTTTGTCGAAGGCCTATGAAAAAGAAGCTCTCGTTTAAAAGATGAAAACACGGATCCGAGAAAGCTAAGATGTCACAAAAACTCACCACGGAACAAAGCCGCTGAGCCTCCTCAAAAGTCGAGTGCATGTCTACTGGTCTGGTCCCACCGGCCCCAGTTGATCCACTCTGGATGGGGATGCGATCACTCGAAACTCCACCTGATCTAGGCGGCCTCTGGACCCGAACATCCCTCGAAGTACCTTCAGAGGGAGAAGAAGATCCCGGTAAAAGATATTTGCTCTCCCCCTCTTGCGGAGCCTCTCCCTCAAGGTTAGAAGCCTCGGGTCCAACAAGCTTAACGGCCTCGGGGGATCTCTCAGCTCGAGCCGTCGAAGTGGAGCCATCCCATTTGGCTACATTACCTTCCATGTAGCGGCCAATGAATATAAGATCTTCCCCATGATTGCATCTTCTTTTTGCCTCCGGGTAGGCCCCGCTTCACTATGAATGCCCTCGTCCTTCGAGGATCCCTTCCGCTTGTTATCTTTCCTCAGCTCCGAAGCCGACGATCCTTCCTCCTCCCCGAGAGGGCACAATCTCATCTTAGAAAATTCTCCAATGCCTGCAGCAAAGAAATTAATAAACACAGAGAGAAGTATTCCTTATGAAAGGAATAATGCGGCACTTACCATGGTGTTTTTCTTCCCATGTGCCCTTCGACAAATCTCGCCACTTGCATTCATCGTAAGTCGATCAAGCTGCCAACCAATCCGCAAGATCGGGGACCTCATTTGGCATCCACGAGATCACTGTGCAGAAAGAAAGAAGACATTCTTATGGAGTCTGACCCCACAAAGAAGAAAACTGGTAAAGTACAGCGTATCACTTACGTGTAAAATTTCATTTCTAGGAAAACGATAGGAACTCAACAGGAATAGTATCAACGACCCTCACTTTGACAAACTAACTCATCCACCCTAGGTCCCCATCCTCATCATCACTAGCAATCAAAGTCCTGGTGGATCGGCGTCGTAGAGTAATCAGACCTCAGTAATGTAAAGGCCAATACAGTCTGATGAGGTGGCTGAGGGTGAACTCGAGCTCGTCCTTCGCTGCAAAGAATCTTATCATCAGCACTATCCACCAGAATGACGGGTGGACCTGAGCCAAGGTAACTCTATATTTTTGACAGAACTCGAGCACGACTCGGTCGAGAGGGCCCAACGTAAAGGGGTACGTGTATACATTCAGAAACCGCTCTACGTGGGCCATGATACCCTCTTCCCGAGAGAGTATCTGCATTATCACCTCTTCTCCCCATTCGCAGTCTCTCCTCACGGCCTCGAGGTGTCTCTCTTCTATTGATGAAATTAACCTCAATGCATGCTCTGGATGTCCTGGAACATCGAGAGATATCTTCAACATAAAGTCCTTCTTCACAGCTCGAGGTTAACTCACCAAACGCCAACAGTGTACCATCGGCCGGGCGGGAAGCAGAGGTGGAACTTCCCTCTTCCTAGTGAGCAGATTTGGGCATGGCAGCCATGACTCCTTTAAAACGAGGAAAAGAAGAGGAAAACTCAGGAGGCAACTTCAAATAGAGATAGCACAAGAAATGAAGCAAGAAAAGGAACTCTAAAAGAGAAAATTAGTTTTGCAAACAACAAAGCCCTCAATGAAGAAGAAGCGAGTATATATAAGAAGATCGGCGACCATTCATCTACTCTGATAGCCAATCTGCTCTGACAAAGCCATTATGGCTTTTTGGGAAATGTACCGACGGGGCCACCTCGATCACTTCTCGGTCATGTCATAAGAATGACGTTATCGTATAGCGTCCGAGGGACCGAGGAATCAAATCGATCCCTTACTGAACCGGCCTCGGAAAGGCGTGAGGTTGAAATCAGAATGACCCGATCTCAAGGGTATCTATTACTCCAAGGCCGGGCTCGAAGGAGTTAAATTCAAAATTCGAAGCTCAAATTTTGCATAAACACTAAAAGGCAAACTTTGAAGACATTAAATGAGAGGATCCTTTGCATTCAAAAAATGTATTTACAAGAAGAACATTTACAAAATTCCCCCGAAGATCCCACATACAAAAAAAAAAGAAATCAAAAGGGCAAAATATTATATTTTTCTTCCTCACTACTTCCCGAGTCGCTTGCCAAGCCCTCGTCCGAAGTAGTCAAAATTGCTGATTCATCCTCCAAGGCCTTGGCTTCTTCGATCTCAGCAGAGAGATCGAAACCCCTGGCGTGCAACTTCTCAAAGGTTTTCCTCCTAGCTTTCAAACAAGCATGAGCAACAGCCCGAGCCAGTTTGGGCTCGGCCTCTTCAGATATCTCCCTAGCCTGATTATTTACGGCGACAACATCATCCTTGTACGAGGATACAAATGCATCGGCCTCAGACTTGGCCGTAGATAATGCGGCAACCGACTCAACATGGAGCACTTCAAATCTGCGAGCCTCCTCTTGAGCACCTTGAAGAAGACCCTAAGTCGAGGCCATCTCTTCCTGAAGAAAATCCCTCTTCGAGGCCATGCTACCATTATGCCGCTTCAGCTCGAGGATCTCGGCGTCCTTGGCCGTGATCTCTTCCCGAAGATGCCCCAGTAGGGCATCCTTTTTCTTAATCATCAAGTTTCGAGTAAAGATAGTAAGCACCAAGTTATGACGATAAAAGATAAGCTCATGAATACCAAACTACATGCTCGATAAAGTCGGCCCACTCCTGGAGTGCCTTCTCTCAGCTTGCACGAAGGTCAACCAACTCATCTTCCTTTCGGGCAGATGAAGTCTTCAGCTCATTCAACTCCGATATGAGTTTCTCGAGCTCCTCCTCACGATGAGTCAGCTCATCTTGTAGCTTGGAGAAAGCTTAGTCATACAACTTCGTGACCTACAACACAAAAGAGAGAAGTTAGAGGGACAAGGGTTAAAACTCAAAGAGTAAAGGTCGTGTGAAGAAGATCACCTGCTTTTGGAGCCTCTCAGCCTCCTCGAGAGAGATGAGGGCATCGAGATCGGCATCCTCCTCGACACCGGCGAAGTAATCTTTGAATACATCTTCCTCTCCCTGGGATGCCCCTACATCGGGAGCTTCCCTGTTTTGGGCATCCCGTATCTGCCCTGGTGAAAATAACGGGCCCAATTGAAAATCTCCCATGGCATAAACCTCTACTGGGGATTCCTCTCGCCCTCAAAGAACCTCAGAGTTGGGTCCTCCGAACTCGCCAACCAAGGACTCGTAAGCACGAACTGTATCCTGTCTGACGGGTGGCTCGGGGACAGCACCCAAACCCTCCTCGAGGGTCTCCTCATGAAAAGGTGGGCCCGCATAGGCCACCTCGGACTCAACTGTCTTCTGCCCAACAACTTTCGAAGCATCAACGCTTCATCTTGCCCTTTGTACCAAAGGGCAACTGTCCTCATATACGTCTTCAGTACGAAGACTTTCCATAGCTTCCGTAGTCAAGACCGTGGCATCGGTCTTAGGCTTTCGAGCCTTAGGTTTCTTTGGTTTTGGAGACTCCACCGGCGCCTCCTTCTTCCTCTTTTCGTCCTTGGTGGGTTTCTGGGCCTCTTCTTCGCCAAGAGGAGGCGGTCTCATTGAAACAGCTTCCCCGAGGCCTACACAAGCATGAAATATCAATCATAATTCCGTGAAGCCTACTTATAAGGAATTTGGAAGTAACAACGGTGAGGGCATACCATAATTGTTTGCCTGCCATCACGTCTTGGCCAGGTCACGCCAAATGCGCTTGTTATTAGTGGAGGCGGAGTCCAATAGTTTAACCCATCTTGGGATATCTTTGACCGGCCCGAGGAACCACACAGTGGCTCTAAAACCAGAAGAAGATCAAGTAAAAAAGAAAGGAGTTAGTTGAAAGGGGAGAAAATGACATTTATATGATAAACTACACTCGGTGTAACAACACTTACGTCTCATATTTCATTCCTCCGGGAATGGCATCCTCTCAGCAGGGATAAGGTCCGAAATTCTGAATCGAATGAACCGGCTCATCCATCCCCGGTCTTTGTCTTCGTCGATGCAGGAAAAACATGCTTTAGCAAATCGGCGCTGCAACTTGACTAAGCCTCCTCGATAGAGTCGAGGGCTGTATAATCTGATCAGATGATCGAGGGTGAAAGACATCCCCCCGATCATGTTCGAGAAATATCTTATCATGTAGACAATTCTCCAGAAATAAGGATAAATTTGACTGAGTGTCACTCGATACTGACGATAGAAATCGAGAATTACCGGGTCTATCGGTGGAGAAGAAGAATCTACGGGGCCTAAAGTTAAAGGAATCGTATACACGCCGAGGAAGCCAACTTTATGTGTAACTATACTTTCCCCGAATGAAGGTATTTCTACTTGCACCGCTTCCCCCCAGCGGCAATCTATATTTACCTTCTTCACATAGGTTATTACACTTATGTACCGAGACATGGGCTCGCATCGGCCCAGTGTCGAAGGGGGTTTATCAATTTTGAAATCGGAGATTGTCTCGAAGGGACCAGGAATTCACTCCTCAATACGGGGAGGTGATTTCTATTTGCCCTTGGACGGGTGTGATGAAGAAGTGGTTCCCTCTTTATGAGGAACCGTTTTAGAATTTTTGGCCATGGCTATAACAAATTTCCAAAGCAAGAAGATGAAGAAGTGAACACAGAAGAAGGATGGAAGCAAGAAACTGTTAGCGAAGATTTGAAGGCTTTGCGAAAGTTTATAAGATGGGAATTTGAAGTATTTATAGAAACCGTTTAAGCATGTTGGAGGAGTGGAAAAGTTGACCAATAACGGTTTGTGAGATTTTCGAGAACCGTGCCACAAGCGATCACTGTACAACCCTTATGTAAAATCATTTAATGATCCCACGTTGCTGACAACAAACTGGGGATATCGAAGAGGCAAGAATTCAAGACCGTTTCTTGTCATTTCATTCCAAGAAACGCGGGGACTATCTATATACGGCTAAAATTGGAGAGCTTGATTTTGAGGCCACTATGACATTTCGCGCCCGACCTCGAGAAAGTCGGAGCAGAGTCGGAGCTTGACCCCGAGAGAGCATATCGAAGGTTCCCTATACTCGACCCGGGGGAGTATAAATCGATGACCATCATGGAAATGCGAAAAATTCCCAAGGGGCACGTGGTTAGAGCTGACCAAGTCTGTAAGAATAGTACAAATCCGTACTAAGCCATTAAATAGTTGTACCAGCTGTATTTCTTTGTAATAATTAAATATGTACTATATTGGGACTCTCCCTCCTATATAAAGGGGACCTTTGTCATTTTTTGGACAGAGGATATTGAATACATCAAGAGCATTCTCTGCCTTCTTAACATACTAAACATTTGTTCTACAGATTTATTGCTTTCCATTTATTGTGTTCATTAATTGTTCTTTATTTATTTCTCATTATTTGTTATAAAGGACTATCCTCGAGACCCTCCATACTATTATTCCTTCATCGACCATCCTCTATTAATCATTCTAGTTCGACCTCGAGGCCATGCCTTAGCTAGCTCGAGACCTTGTCTTGTAACAACTTGGTTTGCATATCACTACTTTTCTTTACTCTTGCCTTATTTTCCTAACTCACACTTAGCATCTATTGCCTAAACAACTAGTATTAAAATAGATCACATATTTTTAGAATCACAAAATCAAATATAATTGTCATTATCATTTTCAGGGTAAACATTAAGTGAAATAAATGTTCTGCTAAAATTTAACGCGTGTTTTTTGTGAGAAAATTGTCAGGATTAGTTCCTTGCTAATTAAAAAATAACAAAAACTAAATGAATGAAAGGAAAAAGGACCATTAGGGTCATAACACAAGGGCTATTCTCTTAAAAGGTCGTTTGGTAGGAGATATTAGAAAAAATAATGAAAGCATTAGCTTTGTGTATTACTAATCTCTTGTTTGACACATTTTTTTAACTTATGTATAATTATACTTGTATTAGTTCTACGTCATTTGATATGATCATATGTATAACTAATACATAGTAAATCATGTATTAGAAATCCAATAGTTTGTAATACTTGCATAAACATGGTTGGGCTAAGGAATGGAAGCGAATGGGTTAAAAAACTATAGAGAGCCTCCTCTCTTTTTAAGTTTTTCACACAGGAGACTCTCTCTCTCAAGTTTAATTCTCCCATGCTTTCTCTTTTAAATTGTTATCAAAAATTTATTTGCATATTGATAGTCCTCCTAGTCTGATTAAGCACCAAAGAAAAAGTATGGTGTGAAATTATTTTGATTGAATAGGTACAGTTCAATGTAAACTTTGTACTCAAGCATATAAGAATGAGCCCGGGACTAATAAAGGGCTGGCGGGTGCTTAAGGCAGACAATTATTTCATAGGCACCCACGTGTCACAACCTCATTTTTTTCTTCGTAGGATATCGTGACGACACCTACTGTAAAATTAGGTGCGCCTAACACTATTGAATTAATAGAAAAATTCATCCATCAAATGATAAATATGAAAGAGAAATCTTTATTACAATTCCAAAACCGGTAGTACAAGTCATAAGCTCTACTGAGTTTGCTAGAAAATGTTTAGATACAATTGTTTCGAATAGAATTAAACAGTACAAGTACAATAACAGAAGGTGACACCGAGGCCTGTGAATGCGACGACATGTTTAACTTGAGTCTCCACAGCAATGCTCGACCAACTAGCTAATAATCAACAATAACCGATGCACCTGGATCTGCACATTTTTGTGCAGAAGCGTAGTATGCGTACACAACAGCAGTACCCAGTAAGTATCAAAGATAACCTTAATGGAGTAGTAACGAGGGACAATCAAGACACCTACCAGACTAAACAACCTGAACAAGTGTGAATGTGAACTAACAGAGAAACAATATTAAATAAAGCTAACATGATAAGGACAAGACAATACTTTCAATGATACACTAGTAACAACAATATTCAAACACGAAGCAGTCAGGTAATAATGTTGTAGATTAAGCTGATCACAGTCTAAGTCCGTGAAACAAAATAAAGGAAAACCAGTAACAACTCAATAAGAACAAGCGCTTTCACACCAGATATGTTCAGGCATTTTCACGAGGTACAAACCTCATACCCCCATCTCACGGGTCCCAATTCATGAACCCTAGAAACTTGGAATCTTGTGCCCACATTAAAACTCATAACCGCACGGACTACTCACGTTCCAATAAAACAATCCTCACATAGAAGACAAGTAGATAATGGTCAATAATGTCTGGATTCATCTTCTAAAGTTGATATGGGTGAATTAATTACGTGTATGCTTGTGCAATTATTCTACCATAATTCAAGTTAGTAAATAAGAGTAGAGACAATAAATGTCACATAAGAAACGATTACCACGAAATGTACAGTGTAATAAAGGCATCAATGAAGTTGGAGCAATGAGTAGCACAACAAGATTAGCTACATAGAACTAAGAAAAAAATGCAACATGGAGGAAGATAATTAATAGTATGCTAGGGAGACAACAATCAAAGACAAGTAGAAAAGAAAGGGGAAATGAAAACAAGAGCCCTACCGAGGTACAACCTCGTAGTCTCAAATCATAAAATGAATCACAAACTTTCCTTACATCACCGTGGGAGCCTTAACATTTAGTTTTGAAAATTATTTTTTTCGAAATAGCATCCCGCATTTTAGCCCACCTTATCACACCGCATGCCTTCTAGTAGTTCCCCTACTAGCCACGCGTTCCATGCCCACTGTCACGATCCAATTTTTCCTCCGTTGGGAATCGTGACGGCACTGAGTCTTAAGTACTAGGTAAGCCTATTGTTAATAAATATCAATTATAATATAATAATCTTTTAAAGGCTTTTTGAAATAAATCTCTACACATTACACGTCTTCCCAAAACCCGGTAAGTACAAGTCATAAGCTTTACAGAAGTTTACACTATAACTCCTAATTACCACTATTCAGAAAGAAGTACAACAGTGTATGAACAAAAAAGAAGACAGTGACTCTAAAACCCGCAAACGCTGAAGCGGTTTTACCTTGAGTCTCCACAACAACAACCGCGCTGCTAACTATCGATCGACCGGCTATGCAAAACCTGAAATCTGCAAAAAAATATGCAGAAGTATAGTATGAGCACACCACAACGGTGCCCAGTAAGTATCAAGACTAACCTAGGTAAAGTAGTGACGAGGACTATTCAAGACACCCACTGGTCTAATAAATCTACACAAGCATAAATATAAGAAAGACCGAACATGACACCTATCTAATGACGACCCAATATAGTTAACAACATAATAACTACAGTGAGGAAGGAAAAATTGCAAATAACAATGGAACATCATAATAATACACAAAAGGATGGACGGGAACACAACCCAAATCCGGAGACAACGACATAGTAAGAACAAGTAGTAACTCAGCACTGCAATAACGTCCACATAAGGACTTAGCCAACAATTCCAATAAATTGGTCAAGATCCCCAAGTGTAAACTTTCACTCGCAAGATTTTTAATATCGGAAGCTTTAAGAATATAATCCTTCCAAATAGAAAATTTATTTTGAAATATACTTTCTCCGAATATAAATGTCCTTTAAACATAGTTTTCTTCAAGGTAAATGCTTGTCAAATATACTTTCCAGTAAATGTCCTTCAAACATAGTTTCCTTCAAGATAAAAAGTTTTTCAAATATGCCTTTCCAAATAATAGTCTTTCAAACATAGTTTTCTTCAAGATAAGTGCTTTCAAATATACTTTTCAATAACTATCTTTCAAACATAGTTTCTTCAAGATAAATCTATCAGGATCCCCTCCCGTAGTTCCAGATGTTTATGCAGTACATGGGGGATCTCCCAGAATACGTCTGTAGTCCCCAAATTAAATATGCAGTACATGGGGGATCTCCCAAAATACGTCTGTAGTCCCCAATTTAAATATGTAGTACAGAGGAATCTCCCAGAATACGTCTGTAGTCCCTAATTCAAATATGCAGTACATGGAGGGATCTCCCAGAATACGTCCGTAGTCCCCAATTTAAATATGCAGTACATAGGGGATCTCCTAGAATACGTCCGTAGTCCCCAATTTAAATATGCAATGCAACCAACAAAGATAACAATTATAACACGACATAAATATCGTACATTACCACAACAAGTACAAAAGCAACAAAAGACAGAAATGCAAAGTGCGACAAGCAAATCAGTACACGAACTTAAATCATTAAAACGGTAAAACTCACTCACAAGGAATAGCCACTGAAAAGAAATGCCAAGCACAAGGAGAAATAGCGTAACGAGGGAAAAAAAACAAGATGTAGCAACGATTTCACAATATTCAAGTCAACAACAAGAAGTAAACACAAGTCAAGAAATTTCAAATACAGGCAAGTCGACTAAGGTATAGGTTATTTAAATTCCTTTTAAGGTTGAACAATTATGAGAGATTTTTCATAATCCAAATAAGGGTAAGCAGCTAAAGATACTCATAACTCCAATTACTGCAAAACAATTATAGGGCGAGATAATACTAATTTTTGTTAAACATGCAGTTTATGAAAAAAAATATAGCATGATGGTAGAACAGGTAAAATATTCAGTTAAGTCAATTAAGGTCGGATAAGCAATAAAGGGACTCTAATAGTAAGTAGTTCTAATTTAACCAGATAGAGATGAAACTAGTAATCAGGAACTTAGTCATAACAACAATTACAACTTCTTACACAGGGAATATGAGGACCTAAGAATCTTAAAAGGGCCAACCTCCTACAAATAAGTCCAAGTACGCACTCGTCACCTCGCGTACACGTGCTACAATCAACATAGAAGACTCAAATCTTAAGAGGTAATTTCCCCACGCAAGGTTAAGCAAGATACTTAGCTCAAAGAAGCCAACCTAGTACTCTAAAATGAACTCCTCGAGTGAAAAGACCTCCGGACGACTCAAATGTGAAAATAACTTCAAAACACAAATTAAAATCATAAGGAACTATTCAGGATCATAAAGTCTCAATCTTATAAAAATCTAGAATTCGACCAGAAAGTCGACCCTGGACCCGCACCTCGGAACGCGACAAAATTTGTAAAATTCGAACACCCACTCAATTATGGGTCCAACCATACTAATTTCATCAAATTCCGATACCAAATTGATGTTCAGACCCGATTATTATCTTTAGAAAAGTTTTGGATAAAACCCCCAATTCTCCAATCAAAACACAAATTAATTCAAAAACCGAACTTCTGTAACAATATTAAAATACAAAACTTATAGTTATATACTGACTCCCATGAAAAGACGAGAAGAACTCCGCAAAAATCACCTCAATCGGAGCTCTAGAACTCAAGATATGCTCAAAATACTAAAATCATGCGGTCCGATTTTGTTATACTCAGGGATTTTCGCATTTGCGACCAAAATACCCGCACCTGCGCATTTCCATATGTCAATTCCGCATTTGCGGAAAATTTTGCGAACCTGTGGCTTCGCGGATGCGGACCAACTTCGCATCTGCGAAACACCAGCACCAACTCTCTTCTCTGACATTAAAATAAGCATAACTTCCTCATACGATGTCCAAATTCGACGATTCTTTTTTGCATAGCTTCGTAATTACGATACAGATCTAATGCTTCAACAAAAACGGAAATTGGAGATCATTTTCTTAATATGGTACCATTTATTCCATAAGAAACGACGCCGAAACATAAAAAAACCAGCGCAACACAACCCAGACTTATCCGAAACTCACCCGAGCCCCTCGATACCCCGTCCGAACATACCATTAAGTCCAATAACCTAACACGGACTCGTTCGAGGTCTCGAATCACATCAAACGACACCGAAATGACAAATCACACCATAGATCGAACTTATGAACTTTCAAATCTTCAAACTTCTAAACTCGTGCCCAAGCCTATCAATTCAACTCGAAATGACGCCAAATTTTGCTAACAAGTCCCAATTGACATCCCGGAGCTACTCCAACTCTCGGAATCGTATTTTGACCCCGATATCCCAAAAAGTCAACTGTGGTCAAACTTCTCCATTTCTCAAACTTCAAATTTTCCAACTTTCGCCGAATTGCCTCAAATTACTCTACGGGCTACCAAATCCAATTTCGGACGCGCGCCTAAGTCCAAAATCACCACACGAAGTTGTTGGCATTACCCAAAACTCATTCCGGGGCCATTTACACAAAAGTCAAAATTCCGGTCAAATTCCACCGCTTAAGCTTCCAAAAACTAAAATCCTTCTTTTAATTTGACTCCGGATCATCCGGTAACTAAATCCAACCGTGCACACATGTCAATATACACAATGTGAAGCTTTTCAAGACCTTATTCCATCGAACTAAGTTTAAATTCTCAAAAAAACCGATCAGGTCGTTACACTCACCTTATCTCACCGCATGTGTTTCAACACCCAAACCTTATACCACCGCATGCGTATCAATAATAAAAACAACTTAGAAACGTTGTGCAACACGATAACAACAACACGTTTAAAACCTCGTACAAATACAATAACAACGACACGACAGAATTCTCGTGCAAACACCTTAACAATTACCTCAACAATAACACATATGCCAAAATATAACAAACTCCACAAAATGACTTTCACAATATGTGCCTATATGCCACAATATTTCTTCAAAACAGTTTCAATATCACAACCATGCACAGCCCTCGACTCAACAACACTGAATATAATAGAAACAACGATAATGATACGAGAATACGACAAGTAATTCAACTCATGAACTTCAAAACACAAAGAAACGGAAGAACAAACTCACAAAGAAAGACACAACAAGGAATAATAGTCTAAACAAGAATAACTCATCAAGGAAAAGATATGTAGAAATGATTCCACAAAAGTACAATTCAACGATAGGAGTGATAACATGAATCAATGATGCCAAATAAAGATAAATCAACAATAATAAGAGATAACAAAAACTTCATTTAGGGTTGAGCAATTGCGGATAAGATATTGATGTACATCCATTATTGATTTGCCTTAATATTGATGTACAATATACCGATGATAAATTGAAATATCTTACATAATACCTTGCCATTATGGCTTACGTTGCATTGAGAAATATTTGAAGTGATTTCCATAATCTCATTTCATAGTATCTCAATGCGATACACCTTATGGGGGGTATCCTAATCTCGTGCCATAAGAGAAATCTTTTCTCTCTCTCTAACGAAGGCCCAAACGTCATCCTTTATCTGTCACAATTATACCCTCATTTTATTACCGGGTCAGCATTTTCTATTTCTTCTAAATGCTACTAGTCTTAGACTCCTTTGAGCTAATTCAGGCTTTACAAAGCTTTGTATAATTTATAGAACCCATAAACTCTCTCTCATTTTCGTGGGCTTAATCCCGAGGCCTTATCCATTCTTGTCACCTTCTCACTTGCCCTTTCTTATCCTTGCTCCTGTCTTCCTATAACCTTGTCTCTCCACAATAGTTTAGCTTGCGACCCATACATATCCATTTATACTACTCGCAGGCTTCCTTCAACTTTCTTGCACCATAGATTTCCTTGTGTTATTATGGAACATCAAGCGAGACATCACACTATCTCTTACTCTTCTTTACTCTCTTAACTAGACCTCTCAGTAACTAGAAATCATAGGATGGAAGATATACCACTGAAGACGCCGCTATCATTCCTAGATGCTGAATCCCCGCGCTTCTAGCCTTCTATCCGCATTGTGGACTATTCACAACCTTCTGCATTTGAGTATTTCGTATGTTGTTCACCTATACCTTACTACTTTAAAATCTTGCGTCGTATTCTTCTATTTCTTTTATGACCTTCCTTCCACAAAGGTATAATTCAGGTCCTTAACTTGAAGCTCTATTATGATACTTGCACCTCTGGTGCATACACAATACGGTGGGAGCTTCATACTGACTCCTTATGAGGTTCGTACCCTTCCAACGCACTTTATCGTAGAGGCATTATAGAATATGGATAATGCACTATCTCTCTTGTACCTCTGATATTTAATAGTAAACCTGCAACATTCTCAATAACGAGGTCTATAATTTTCTGGGTTCAGTAATCAAATTCCTAATTTACTTTGTTGATGTAACTCTTTAGTTTCCTTCTCCTTTTGATCAACCTTTATGCTTAAACTATCTTCCGATATGCGGCTCATGGTGTTACTTTAGCATTTCATGTATGCTATGGAATATCCATGATACAATCATCTAACAATTCAATCCTTTGTCTATGACCTGAACTTAATTCTTTCTTTTAACGTAAGCTATTACTTTTCCTGGTCTTTCATGCCCCTTTGTTACGTCCATACTTAGCTTATCTTAGTGCCCACATTTGCTAGAATTTTGATACAACTCATATGCTCTCTTTGGCGTCAAATCAGGTAAGTTTTTGGGTTTTCTCGTATCAAATAGAGGCATTGAAGTAAATCCTACTCAAATTAAAGCTATTGAAGAAATACATTATATGCTCACGAGCAAAAAAGAAGTTCAAATGCTGATAGGTAGGATCGTAGCTTTAGGAAGATTCATTTTAATATCTTTAGAGAAGAGTTTCAAATTCTTCTCAGTATTAAAGAAGTAGAATCAGTTCGTATGGACTGAAGAATGCCAGCAGACCCTCAAAAATTTGAAGGCCTATCTATCAAGTCCCCCACTACTGTCCAAACCAAAGGAAGGGGAAAGGCTGTACATTTACCTTGTTGTTGAAGAAATAGCTGTGAGTGCAGTCCTGGTAAGGGAGGACAAAGGTAAGCAATCTCCTATCTACTATGTAAGTAAGTCCTTACTAGATGCTGAAACTAGATACCCTCATCTAGAAAAATTAGCCTTGGCTCTAATCATGACAACTAAAAAGTTAAGACTGTACTTCTAGTGTCATCCAATTACTGTTGTAACTTCATATCCTTTGAGAAATATTCTGCATAAACAAAAACTGTCAGGTAGACTGGCTAAATGGGCAATAAAACTAAGCGAATATGACATCGTTTATCAACCTATAAAGTCTCAGGTTTTACCCGATTTTGTCCCAGATTTTAGTACCAGTATAATTCCTGAAGTAGAAAAAGAGTTACAAATCTTTACAGGAGCTAATCTAGGAACATGGATTCTATTCACTGACGGTTCTTCCGATGTTAAATGAGCCGGTCTGGAAATTGTTTTAATACCACCTACGGGTGAAAAGATAAGGCAATCTATTAAATGTTATCCTATCACTAACAATAAAGCAGAGTACGAAGCTATCATTACATGGCTAGAATTAGCACGAGAACTCTCAATAGAGAAGATTGTGCTAAAAAATGATTCTTAGATGGTGGTAAACCAGATGCAAGGGACTTACACCGCTAGAGAGACTCGAATGCAGCAATATTTGGAAAAGGCACGGGACCTGGTGAGGAAATTCCGATCATGGAAGATCGTGCAAGTACCCAGAGAGGAAAATGCAGAAGCGAATGCATTAGCTAACCTCGCATTAGTTATAGATGCAATGAATAAAGAAAATGCTACTGTGATACATTTATTCCATTCAGTAATTGATCAGGATAATAATGAGGTAACATTTAATAATCTAACATGGGATTGGAGAAATGAAATTGTAATTTTTTTGCAGAATGGTATCGTGCCTGAAGATAAGAAAGAAGCTCAAGCACTTCGACGAAAATCTACACGGTACTACCTAGTTCGTGACACTTTATATCTTAAAATTTTTGGTGGTACCCTAGCAAGGTGCCTCAGACCTAATCAAACTGAATACGTGATGAAAGAAGTACACGAAGGACGTTGTAGAAACCACGCAGGTGGAAGATCTCTAGTCAAAACTCTAATCAGAGTAGGGTATTATTGGCCTAAGATGGAGGAAGACGCCAAAAGTTTCATAGCTAAATGCGACAAATGTCAGCGGTATGCTACCAACATGCATCGACCCGCAGAGTTACTACATCCAGTTATATCACCTTGGCCATTTATGAAGTGAGGAATGGATATAGTAGGACCTCTACCCCAAGCCGAAGGAAAGGTACGGTTTTTACTTGTATTGACATATTATTTCTCAAAATGGGTTGAGGTAGAAGCCTTTAAACAAGTACGAGAAAAAGAAGTAAAGAGATTTATCTGGCGAAACATCATATGCCGCTTTGGTGTCCCGAAGGAAATTGTATGTGACAATGGACCGTAATTCATAGGCTCACGAATCACGATGTTCTTCCAAAGCTGGAAAATCAAGCGTATCACTTCTTCACCCTATCACCCCATAGCTAATGGGCAAGCTGAGTCAACAAATACGATCATCATCAATAACTTGAAGAAACGATTGGAAAAATCAAAAGGAAATTGGCCTGACGAGCTACCTGGAGTATTATGGGCTTACAGAACTACAACAAAGACAGCCACGGGAGAAACCCCATTCGTACTTGTCTACGGATCAGAGGCTCTAATACTAGTGGAAATTGGCGAACCAAGCACGAGATTTACAACAGCAACGGAAGAAACAAACAACGACGAGTAGAGAACAAATTTGGATTTACTTGAACAAGGGAAAGAAGCCGCTGTAATACTCATGGCATCTCAAAAGCAAATTATAGAGAGGTACTACAATAGAAAATCTCACCTCAGATATTTTAAAATTGGGGACTTTGTTCTTAAAAAAGTCTTTCAATCAACAAAGGAGGCTGGAGCAGGAAAGCTAAATCCAAATTGGGAAGGACCCTACAAAGTGCGTGATATTGCTGGAAAATGTGCTTATGAGCTGGAAGCTATGGACGAGAGGATTTTACCAACAAGTTGGAATGTTGTTCATTTGAAGAAGTATTACTTCTAAGCAAAAGGAGTAACCACAGTCAGGTATCATTACGTACGATTTATTTAGTACAGTTAAAGTTATACTAACCATTTTAGATGATAGGAAAAAAGCTAACCCATAACCAAATGATGATATTAGACCTGAATAGACACGAGGAAGTAACTGAATTCTAGGTCTAGGGTTACAACCTTCTGATGGACATTTCAAAAGGGTTAAGAATTCATCATCTAAAACTATATACCTTCGAGTCCCGTATGTTTTTCCTTTTCAGAAAAAGGATCAACAGGAAGGAGTAGTCCAGTGCTAGAGATTTTATTCTTCAAAGCTCAAACACTTGGGGGACTATATAATATGGAAGGCAAAGAATACAATCAAAAAGTCAATGCTCAAGAAAGAAGACTAGCAAAGAGTCATAGCTCAAGCTTGGAGACCTATTTTTTACCCAACAAATCAAAATTTACGAGCTAAATCAAAAAGCTGAAGACTATCATACAAAAGCCTGATTCAGAAACCTACAAAAAACATGCTCGTAAATGTAAAGGAATGTTTAGGTTAAAGGCAAAATTTAATTACGGGTTGAAAACTGTACCCTTGTATTTGTTCAAATCTGTTGTAAAAAGAAAACAATTACGAAAGAGTCATAGACGATATTTGAGCACATGTAAAGTGTTAAGAAAGTTCAAAGAATACAAAAACTTTCTTCAAAATATTACTCAAAGGAACATGTGAATTCCTATCTCTCTTTTGTATATTTACACCATTATGAAGTTGAGACGTCTTCTTCATTAAGTGTCGATCATAAAAGGTCCCTCTTTTATAAACCGTGCTTGTTCCGAAAAGGAACGAAGATTTGAAGCATTTTTGCAAAATTAAATGACAAAGGGTAAAACAAAAACCCGAACATAAAGCATGCAAACACTTAAGAGTAAAACGAAAACTCGAAAAACACAAGTCATGCTAAGAAATTTAAATATTGATATTATACGATGGTAAAAACTAAGTGTCAACTTAGTTTAAACCAAATTTGTTTATACAAAATTGCCCCTAAGTTGTCATTGGGGACTTACCAACTGAACTTCACCCCAAAATGGGACCGGGGGTAACCACCAATTGATTCAAAAGAAAAAAAAGAGGGTTTAACAAAACACTTTCACTAGACACTGGGGGGATTATCTTCACCGGCAGAAGGAGCAACTTGAGATGGAATGGGTTGGAACACAACTTCATCATGCACAATTTCATCATCTACAGGATCTTCAACTTCAGGTGATGAAATTTTTTGACTCTGCCGAGACCTTTCAATTGTCTCCTTAGTTTTGGCAATTTCAGCTTGTAAGTCAAAATTTTCTTGGCCCATTTCCGTCAATGTATCAAGCCGGGCATTCAAATAAGCTCAACACACGTCGACAAATGCCTTATCCTCGAGAGCTTCGTAATCCTTCTCCCATTATTCAACATCAAATCTCAGCTCATATCTCTCAACCACAACAACATCATAAGAAGGTTGTAAAGGAGCAAGAGATCTCTCTAGAAATTGAACCTTATTAGAAGATACACGGAGGTCTTCTTGGTTTTGAGTAAGCGATTGCACGAGTTCTCCAACATAAGCCTCCTTCTGGTCTAGCAAATCCTTTAAGCTTATTTTCTCTTCAGAAGCATGGGAAAGCTGCTCCACAAAGGAAGATTCCAGGATATTTTTGTGTCACAACCCGAATTTACCCTCCGAATGGTCTCGTGACGGCACCTAGTCTCTACGACTAGGTAAGCCTATATTGCAGAAAAATAAGACAAATAATAACAAAACAGTAAAGATGAAGTAATACTATAAAATATAGCCGCTCGGCATCTACATCTTTTACTTCCCAAAACCCGGAATGTCACAAATCACAAGCTTTATACGACTATAGCTCTATACAACGGAACAAAGAAAATGTGTATATGTATATCTCCTAATTATGTAATAGAGTAGACGGGGACACATGGGATTCTGCGGACGCTGCAGAATTACCTCGTGGTCTCCTAACAGCTGTTGTAGTACTCCTAGCCAAAACGCTATGTACTGGTACCTGGATCTGCACATGGGGGAAACATGCGCAGGAAAGGGCGTGAGTACTCCACATTCGGTACTCCGTAAGTGCCAAGCCTAACCCTATTCAAGTAGTGACGAGGTCAGGTTAAGGCTCTACTGAGTTTGAAAATAAGACAGTTATAAATTTTAACAGTGACATATAAATAGCTAAAATAAGCAGAATTTAAAGGAAAAATGAAAGAAAACAATAAAGAAAAGCCCTCGGCTCAGCACAACATGTATCTCAACAGCAAATATGCAATGTAGTACAGAGGGAAAGCTCCCGGATCTCAGTCCGTAGTCCCAATTTAAATATGCTATGCAGTACAGAGGGAAAACTCCCGGATCTCAGTCCGTAGTACCAATTTAAATATGCAATGCAGTACAGGGGGAAAGCTCCCGGATCTCGGTCCATAGTCCAAATTTAAATATGAGATGCAGAATCCTATCGGATACAACTTAATTAAACAATTCAAGAAAACAATAGGCAAGAATAGGGTAAAAATACCTAAGAATGGAGCAAATAGTAGCAAGTACGGGGAATTCAAGTGATAACAGGTAGGCATGCTCATTCCTATGCTAACTAATCAGTTATAACATGAATCAGTAAGATAGGAATGAAATGAGTTATGTCATGGAAGGAAAAGCGGGAATTTAGCAACCATGATCGTGTACGCACTCGTCACCTCACGTACACGGCGTCCACATAGTAAAAATCAGTATAAAAATGCCTAAGGGAAATCCCCAACACAGAGTTAGGCAAGCCACTTACCTTGACTTTGCTAATCAACTCAATACCACACTCTTGCCACGAGTATCCGACTCCGGGTGGCCTAAATCTATTCAATTCGATTGCATAATGTAAATATCACTTCAAGGAAAAAAAATAGCTAATTATTTCTAAGCTAATACACGAAATTAGGAAATTCGCCCAAAATGTCCTCCGGGCCCACGTATCGGAATCGGGGAAAAATTATATTGTTCGGACACTCGTTCACTCACGAGTCTAACCATATAAGAATCTCCCAAATCGGAGGTCAAACACCCAATCAGAACTCAATAATTTGGTCTATGAAGTTCATCCCATTTTTCCCATTTCCTACCCAAAATGTTCGAAATTAAAGGTGGGATTTAAGATTGGAATCATGGAATTTGATATATGATGGATAGAAATCACTTACCCGAGTTACCGAGGTGCAAAAAACCTCAAAAATTGCCTTTCCCGAGCTCTCAAAATAAAAAATGGTGAAAATAGGCTTAAACCCCCGAATTGGGGTTTTAATATTCTGCCCAGGTGCTCTTCTATGCGATCGCGTACAAAGAGTCGCGATCGCGGAGAGTAATCTCACACGCGCCGGAATTCCTCTTACGCGAATGCGTCAAAGGGTCTGCGATCGCGGACCCTCACGACCTAGTTGTTCACGATCACGTTTGGTACCTCGCGACCGCACAAAACAAATGTCAAAACTCCCTCAGACCATGGATACACCACGCGATCGCGACCTAGGACATGTGATCGCGAAGGCTAAACTTCCAGCACAATGCGATCGCGGACTTCATATTGCGATCACAGATAACAACTCCAGGCCTACCCTCATTTACCTTATGCGATCGCGGAATGGGAGTTGCGATCGCAATGAACAAAAAGCTACTGGTGAAAAACCAGCAAAACCAGCAAAGAGTTTTAGGCCAAAATTGCCCGTTTGGGCACCCAAAACACACCCGAGGCCCCCGGGACCTCAACCAAAATTACCAATCCACCCTAATACCTCATTAAAACTTGGTCGAGCCTTAAACACACACCTCATAACATCAAAATCATCAAATATGCATAGGTTCAAGTCTAAGAACATATGAATTTTCTAGAATTCTCATTCGATGCCGAAACACGTCTAAACTCGTCCGAATGACCTCATATTTTGCACACAGGTCACAAATGACATCACGAACCTGCTGTCGCTTTCGGAATTCCATTCTGAGTCTGATATCGAATTTTCACCTATCGGCCGAAATCGCCGAAATTCTAACTTTCGCCAATTCAAGCCTTAATCGACAACCGACCTCGAAAATACATTCCGAACATGATCCTAACCCTGAAATCACCCAACGGAGCTAACAGAGTTGTTGGAATTCCATTCCGGATCCGTCTTCACACAATTCTAGCTACGGCCTGATTTCAAAAGCAAAAATCCATATTTAAGGACTAAGTGTCCAAAATCACTTCGGATTTCACGAACTCAATGCTTTGACAAGTTTCAATAACATAAATAGACATGGGAGAAGCAGATATTAGGGGATCGGGGTTCTAACTCTCAAAACGACCAACCGGGTCGTTACATTCTCCCCCTCTTAAGAAAATCGTTTGTCCTCGAACGAGTATAGAAACATACCTGAAACTGTGAAAACATGAGGGTACTGACTCAGCATATCCTGCTCGGTCTCCCAAGTCGCCTCCTCGATCGGATGACCCCTCCACTGAACCTTGACTGAGGCAATGTTCTTCAATCTGAGCTTTCTGACATGCCTGTCCAATATAGCCACAGGCTCCTCAACATATGATAGATCCTTGTCCAACTGGACTGAGCTGAAATCCAAAACATGAGTCGGATCACCGTGATACTTCCGAAGCATGGAAACGTGGAATACCGGATGAACTCTTGCTAGGATATGAGGCAAGACCAACTCATAAGCTACCTCCCCAACCCGCTGCATTACCTCAAAAAGGCCAATGAACCTCGGACTCAACTTACCCTTCATAGGAGATACCCAAAGAAAAACCCGATCACCAGCCATAAATGCCAAGTCACGAACCTTACGGTCTGCGTAACGCTTCTGCCTGGACTGAGCTGAGCAAAGTCTCTCCTGGATCACCTTCACCTTGTCTAGGGCATCCTGAACCAAGTCTGTACCAAACAATCGGGCCTCGCCTGGCTCAAACCATCCTACTGGAGACCTGCACCACCTACCATACAAAGCCTCATAGGGCGCCATCTAAATGTGGACTGGTAGCTTTTATTATAAGCAAACTCTACAAGAGGCAAGTATCGATCCCATGACCCTCCAAAATCCATCACACAGGCACGGAGCATATCCTCGAGAATCTGTATCGTGCGCTTGGATTGCCCATCTATCTGGGATGAAATGCTGTGCTGAGATCTATCTGGGTACCCAACTCACTATGCAAAGCTCTTGAAAAGTGCGAGGTGAACTGAGGACCTCGATCTGATATAATGGAGACCAGTACACCGTGCAACCGGAATATCTCCCGAATGTAGATCTGGGCCAAACTCTCAGAAGAATATGTCGTCAACACTGGAATGAAATGGGCTGATTTGGTCAGCCGGTCCACAATCACCCAAATAGCATCATGCTTCCCCAAGGTCCGAGGAAGCCTAACGACAAAGTCCATGGTGATCTGCTCCCACTTCCACTCTGGAAGCTTAATCTGCTGAAGTAATCCTCCCGGTATCTGATGCTCACATTTGACTTGTTGACAATTGAGACACTTGGCTACAAACTCTGCTATATCCTTCTTCATCCTTCGCCACCAATAGTGCTATCTCAGATCCTAGTACATCTTCGCCGTACCCGGATGGATGGAATACCGCGAGCTATGGGCCTCCTCAAGAATCAACTCCCGAAGCCCACCTACATTGGGCACACAAATACGGCCCAGCATCCTCATTTCACCATCATCACCTATGGTCACATCCCTAGCATCACCCTGCCGAACTTTATCCTGAAGAGCCCAAAGGTTGGGATCATCATACTGGCGCTCCCGAATACGGTCATAAAGAGAAGATCGAGCAACAACACAAGCAAATACCCGGCGAGGCTCAGAAAGATCCAGTCTCACGAACTGACTGGTTAAGGACTGAACATCCAAGGCTAAGGGCCTCTCAGCTGCACGAAGATATGCCCAACTACCCAAACTCTCCGCCAGGCGACTCAAGGCGTCGGCGACCACATTGGCCTTCCCCGGGTGGTATAATATAGTGATGTCATAATCCTTGAGTATCTCCAACCACCTACGCTGGCGCAAATTAAGATCCTTCTGCCTGAATATGTGCTGTAAACTCCGGTGATCCGTGAATATCTCACAGGGAACACCATATAAATATCGATGCTATATCTTTGGGCATGAACAATCACTGCCAACTCGAGATCATGCACAAGGTAGTTCTTCTTGTGAACCTTCAACTATCTGGACGCGTAGGTAATCACTCTATCGTCCTACATCAACACTGCTCCTAGGCCAATCCTCGAAGCATCATAATAGACTGTATAGGACCCTGGAACTGTGGGAAATACCAACACTGGAGCTGTAGTCAGGGCTGTCTTGAGCTTCTGAAAGCTCTCCTCACAGTCCTCAAACCATATAAAAGTTGCACCCTTCTGGTTCAGTCGAGTCATGGGCGCTGAAATGGATGAAAATCCCTCCACAAAATGACGATAGTACCCAGCCAAACCAAGGAAATTGCGGATCTCGGTAGCTGCAGACAGTCTAGGCCAATTCTGCACCGCCTCCACCTTCTTCAGATCTACCTTGATCTCATCCGAAGATACCACATGGCCTAGGAATGCCACGGAATCAAGCCAAAATTCACACTTAGAAAATTTAGCATACAAATTCTTCTCTCTCAATGTCTGAAGTACGATCCTCAAATGCTGTTGATGGTCCTCCTGGGACCGAGAATATACCAGAATGTCGTCAATGAACACGATGACAAAAGTATCAAGATACGGCTGAAATACGTTGTGCATCAGGTGCATGAAGGCTGCTGGGGCATTGGTCAGCCCAAATGACATAACAAAGAACTCATAGTGGGCATATTTGGTCCTGAAGGCAGTCTTCGGGACATCTAGGAAATCTTCAACTGATGATAGACCGAACGAAGATCAATCTTGGAGAACACCCTAGCACCATGTAGCTGGTCAAATAAATCATCAATGCGGGGCAATGAGTACCTGTTATTCACTGTCACCTTATTCAGCTGCCGGTAGTTAATACACATAGGCATCGTACCATAATTTTTCTTCACAAATAACACTGGAGCACCCCAAGGTGATACAATGGGCCTGATGAAACCTTTGTCAAGAAACTCCGGCAACTGCTCCTTCAACTCCTTCAATTCAGGAGGAGCCATGCGATAGGGAGGAATGGAAATGGGCTGAGTGCCCGGCAACAAGTCAATGCCATAATCAATGTCTCTATCGGGCGGCATACTCGGAAGATCAACTGGAAGTACATCAGGATAGTCTCTGACAACTGGAACTGACTCAAATGTAGGGGTTAGCACTAACATCTCTCACATAAGCCAAATACGCATCACACCCCTTCTATCATCCGCTGAGCCTTAAGAAAAGAAATGACTCGACGGGGAGTATACTCTAAGGAACCTCTCCACTCTAACCTCGGTAGTCCTGGCATAACAAGCGTCACGGTCTTGGCGTGACAATAAAGAATAGAATAATAGGGAGACAACCAGTCCATACCCCATATAATATCAAAATCTACCATACTGAGTAATAATAAACCAGCCCTGGCCTCAAAACCACTAATAACAATCAAACAAGACCGATATACGCGGTCCACAACAAGAGAATCTCCCATAGGAGTAGAAACATAAATGGGGGAACTCAAAGAATCCCGAGATATCCTCAGATGTGAAGAGAAATAAGAAGACACATACGAATATGTAGAGTCTGGGTCAAATAATACCGATGCATCCCTAAGACAAACGAGAATAATACATGTAATGACTGAATCTGAAGCAATGGCCTCGGATCGGGCTGGAAGAGCGTAGTACCTGGCCGGGCCTCCCCCTCTAGAGCGACCTCGGCCTCCCCGACCTCCACATCGAGCTGCTTGATATGGTGGGGTAGCAGCTGGGCCTGGAAGAATAGCTGAAGGGCCTGGTAGAAGGCGTGGAACCTGATAAGTCTGAGGTGGTGCACCCCTCTAGCTCTGGGGAAATCTCTTATCACATGAAGAGGGTCACCACACTAAAAACAACCCCTCGGAGGATGTGGCGGCTGATGCTAACTCTGAACTGGCCTGCTGGACTGGCCGGTGATAACATCTCGAGAAGGAGGCACCTGAGATACTTGTGGTGCATAATAAGGCTCCTGAGGTCTTGAAGGGGCTGGAACACCACTGGTGGCTGCTGGAAGAGCTGAATGAACGGGGCGACTCACAAAACCCCTACCATAACGTGCTGTTGGTGCACATGCTCCTGAAAAATGACCAGTCTCTCGAGACCTCTTGGCCTCTCTCTCCTCCCTGTCCCGGGCTAACATAGTCTCAATCCTCCGGGCAATACTCACGACCTGCTGGTAAGTAATATCTATCTATAGCTCACTGGCCCTGCTGGTCCGAATACTGGGGTGGAGCCCCTCAATAAAGCGTTGAACCCTCTCTCTGACAGTGACAACCAAAGCTGGTGCATGGCGAGCTAAATCGCTATAACGGACTGCATACTATGGCACAGTCATGGTACCCTGGCATAGCTGCTCAAGCTCTGCATGCCAAGCGTCCCTGAGGCTCTGAAGGACAAACTCAAGCAAGAACATCTCTGAGAACTGAGCCCAAGTAAGTGAAGCTACCTCGTCCGGACTACTAAGCTCAAAAGAACGCCACCACTGATAAGCTGCTCCCCTTAGCTGGAAAGCAGTGAAAGAAACCCCACTCGTCTCCACAATGCTCATAGTGCAGAGAATGCGATGACACCCCTCAAGAAAACCCAAGGCGTCACCCGAAGCTAGTCCGCTAAACTCAGGTGGGTGGTACTTCTTGTACCTTTCAAGTCGGAGCCACTCTACCTCAGGAACAGCTATCCTAGTTCTCATGTTGAGCTGGAGCTATTGGGGGCATATGAATATACTCTGGAACCTGCCCAATATGAACCCTCTTCTCAAGAGTACGGGCTGGGGGAGTCTGTGTCCCTCCCCCGACCTGGGATGTAGCTGGGGTTATCAGAAGTAGTCCCGCCTGAGACAGAGTACTGAAGGCACTCAAGAACTGAGCAAATGTCTTCTGGAGGGCTTGAGTAATAGTAGGGACGTTTTGTGCCCCTCCAACGGTGGCTGCTGGGGGATCCACTACCTCTGCTCTCGCCGGTGCTCAGGCTGCACCGCGTGCCCGTCCTTTGCCCCAGACCCTACCTCTGACGGCTCTGGATGGGGGCTTGTGTGCCTGGTCATCAGTACATCCGGTACGGGTACGAACCATCTGTAAGCAAGAATAGAATATAGTTTAAGAATTTTGATGACAGTGAGTAGCACGATAAGGAATTCCAAAGAATATGATTGTTCTTAACAATGACATAGCCTCTCGAAGATATATACGGACGTCTCCGCACCGATCCTCTAGACTCTAATAAACCGGCTTGTGACTTGTGACTCCTATGAACCTAGACGCTCTGATACCAACTTGTCACGACCCAAATTTACCCTCCGAACGGTCTCGTAACGGCACCTAGTCCCTACGACTAGGTAAGCCTATATTGCAGAAAATGAAAACAAATAATAACAAAACAGTAAAGATGAAGTAATACTATAAAATTTAGCCGCTCGGCATCTACATCTTTTACTTTCCCAAACCCCGGAATGTCACAAATCACAAGCTTTATACGACTATAGCTCTATACAATGGAACAAAGAAAATGTGTATATGTATATCTCCTAATTCTGTAATAGAGTAGATGGGGACACATGGGATTCTGCGGACGCTGCAGAATTACCTCGCGGTCTCCTAACAGCTGTTGTAGTACTCCTAGACAAAATGCTGTGTACTGGTACCTGGATCTGCACATGGGGAAAACATGCGCAGGAAAGGGCGTGAGTACTCCACATTCGGTACTCCGTAAGTACCAAGCCTAACCCTAGTCAAGTAGTGACGAGGTCAGGTTAAGGCTCTACTGAGTTTTAAAATAAAACAGTTATAAATTTTAACAGTGACATATAAATAGCTAAAATAAGCAGAATTTAAAGGAAAACTGAAAGAAAATAATAAAGAAAAGCCCTCGGCTCAGCACAACATATATCGCAACAGAAAATATGCAATGTAGTACAGGGGGAAAGCTCCCGGATCTCAGTCCGTAGTCCCAATTTAAATATGCTATGCAGTACAGAGGGAAAGCTCCCGGATCTCAGTCCGTAGTCCCAATTTAAATATGCAATGCAGTACAGGGGAAAAGCTCCCGGATCTCGGTCCGTAGTCCCAATTTAAATATGAGATGCAGAATCCTATCAGATACAGCTTAATTAAACAATTCAAGAAAACAATAGGCAAGAATAAGGTAAAACTACCTAAGAATGGAGAAAATAGTAGCAAGTACAAGGAATGCAAGTGATAATAGGTAGGCATGCTCAATCCTATGCTAACTAATCAGTTATAACATGAAGCAGAAATATAGGAATGAAATGAGTTATGTCATGGAAGGAAAAGCAGGAATTTAGCAACCATGACCCGTGTACGCACTCGTCACCTCACGTACCTTGACTGCGCTAATCAACTCAATACCACGCTCTTGCCACGAGTATCCGACTTCGGGTGGCCCAAATCTATTCAATTCGATTGCATAATGTAAATATCACTTCAAGGAAACACAGTAGCTAATTATTTCTAAGCTAATACACGAAATTAGGAAATTTGCCAAAAAAGTCTCCCTGGCCGACGTCTCGGAATCGGGTAAAAATTATATTTTCCGGACACTCGTTCACTCACGAGTCTAACCATATAAGAATCTTTCAAATCGGAGGTCAAACACCCAATCAAAACTCAATAATTTGATCTATGAAGTTCATCCCATTTTTCCCATTTTCTACCCAAAACTTTCGAAATTAAAGTTAGGATTTAAGATTGGAATCATGGAATTTGATCTATGATGGATAGAAATCACTTACCCGAGTACCGAGGTGCAAAAGTCCTCAAATATCGCCTTTCCCGAGCTCTCAAAATCAAAAATGGTGAAAATAGGCTTAAACCCCCGAATTGGAGTTTTAATATTCTACCCCAGGTGATCTTCTATGCGATCGCGTACAAAGAGTCGCGATTGCGGAGAGTAATCTCACACGCGCCGGAATTCCTCTTATGAGAACGCGTCAATGGGCCTTCGATCGCGGACCCTCATGACCCAGCTCTTCGCGATCGCGTTTGGGACCTCGCGACCGCACTAAACAAATGTCGAAACTCCCTCAGACCACGAATACACCACACGATCGCGACATAGGACATGCAATCGCGAAGGCTAAACTTCCAGCACAATGTGATCGCGGACTTCATCTTGCGATCGCACAGAAAAACTCCAGGCCTCCCCTCATTTACCTTATGCGATCTCGAAATGGTACTTGCGATCGCAATGAACAAAAAGCTGCTGGTGAAAAACCAGCAAAACCAGCAAAGAGTTTAGGCCAAAATTGCCCGTTTGGGCACCCAAAACACACCCGAGGCCCCCGGGACCTCAACAAAAATTACTAATCCACCCTAATACCTTATTAAAACTTGGCCTAGCCTTAAACACACACCTCATAACATCAAAATCATCAAATATGCATAGGTTCGAGCCTAAGAACATATGAATTTTCTAGAATTCACATTCGATGCCGAAACACGTCTATACTCATCCGAATGACCTCACATTTTGCACACCAGTCATAAATGACATCACAGACCTTCTGTCGCTTTCGGAATTCCATTCCGAGTCTGATATCAAAATTTCACCTATCGGCCAAAATCGCCGAAATTCTCACTTTCGCTAATTCAAGCCTAAATCTACAACTGACCTCGAAAATACATTCTGAACACGCTCCTAATCCCGAAATCGCCCAACGGAGCTAACGGAGTTGTTGGAATTCCATTCCGGATCCGTCTTCACATAGTTCTAGCTACGACCTGATTTCAAAAGCAAAAAGCCACATTTAAGGACTAAGTGTCCAAAATCACTCCGGATTTCACCACTCAATGCTCCGACAAAATTCAATAACATAAATAGTCATGGGAGAAGCAGTTATTAGGGGATCGGGGTGCTAACTCTCAAAACGACCAACCGGGTCGTTACATTTTGTACTTGCCTGCTTGGTTCGATGAAGTCTTTTTCAATGGCTAATTCAACTGCTATCACTCTAACCTACTGCTCTTAGGTACACTTCTCCTCCTCTACAGCTTCCATATCAAGTTGAAGGATCCCGAATTGCTCCTTCCAGTTATCAGCCCCGGTATGATAGTCATTCATTAATTGCTGCGTGTGGACGATCCTTTTCATCAACTCTATACCAATGAGATTGATCTATACAAAAATGGGAAGTTAGATACGGTAAACGTTAATTTCAAAGAAAGAATAACATGAAGGATACCTTTAAGGATGAGTGTAAAATCTCATTCATCCAAGTTAGGGAGCTATGGCTTTCTAATTTAGACTTCTCAACCGGGCCTATCAGAGGCTTCAACCAATCGTCCGCCTAACCTGATTTCATTAAGAGGCTACCTCCCGCAGGGACCTCTGTCAAAATTTACTTCATCTCCCCATTACTGAAAGACCCTACTTCGATGATAGAAGGCACAGGAGTAGGGGTAGATGAAGGAGCCACGGGTGGAATAGGCGGAGGAGCAGAAACAACAAAAGGTGTGGCAGATGAAAGTTCTACTAGAATAGACGGAGGAAAAATAGCAAGAGGCGCCTCCTCTGAAACTGTGCCAAAGCCTTGATGGAATAACTATTCAATTGATTCATTGGATGTGGAAGCAGTTTCATCTTCAGATTGTATAGGGGCGGAATGCTCTGACTCAGGCACGGAAAATGGATCAATAAGTGGAGCAGATTCGTCGCCGGACACGACATTTCTTCTCCGGGACCTACGAATCAGTGAACCTTCCTCCTGCTCTTCCTCATCTTCCAAGGTCTGAGACCCATCCGCTTTCCTTTTTAACGCAGAGGAGTTCAAAATAATTTCTTGAGCCTTGGCCAAAGAAAGCCTTGAAGTAGTTACGGCAGCACCAGTGACTCCACGAGCAGGAAATCCTAACAAGTAAAAAGGGATTAGAGGAGCTCATAAATGAGAGAAAGGAAATGTAAAAAAAAAACCTACCATGAGTTTTCACTTTCCAACCAAACCTCGCCGAGAGGTACTTCCAAGAACGCTATTCCATTGGAGCGATCAATAACAAATTTTCTACCCAACCACGGAAACCAGGGAGCTCCTCGACGGTTCCCATGGTTGCTGAAAAAAGAAAGAGAAAAATTAGTTACGGTGCTGAAACTTTATTAAGAAGAAAGTGAGCAACCTGAACTCACGTGCAAAGTTTCACTTCTTAGGGAAAAAGAGATTTTCTTCACATACTAATCCGTTTGTAGGGACAACAACAAACCTGACATACCAACCTCTATCTTTATCATCATCAAGAATGACTAAAACTCTTTTACTTCTAGCAGCAAAAGTAAAAACTCCCTGGCGGAAAAACATAGGGGAGTAGAGATGAATAAGATGATAAAAGGTAAAAGGAATTGAAGCCAAGTTGGCCAAATATTAAGGCATGCTACTGCCCTCCAGATAAGATGACCGATTTGTTCCAAACACAACAAATAATCGACAAAACTCTATAATGACAGGGTCGATAGGAGGCTTGAACCCTAAAGTAAAGCGATAAGTATACACAAAAGAATACCCAGTTTTGTAAGAAGTTATTCTCTGATTTTTGTTAGGAACTAAGACTGGCAAGTCAGATTTCCAATAACAATCTCTACGCACAAGAGAAATCAAACCCTCAGTGATTTGAGTAGGGTAAAGATCAGCGCGATCATGAGATGTCATGGAATAAAGTTGTTTTCTTATGGCTTCACTGTCCTTTACAAAAGAAAAATCAGCAGGAACAATGTCATCAACCTTTGGTACACGAAGTGGTTCACTGGATTATCTACTCTTAGAAGAAAATCTAGAAGCTCTAGCCCTAGACGAAGATGGAGTAACACTAGCCCTAGAAGTTGGTGGGGGGAGTAGTGTTACGTGAAGAAGAAGAACCCCTAGAAGGTGTAGAACCCAGGCTCCTTAATCTACCGCCCTTCCTACTCCAGATCGGAGCAGAAGAAGGAGATAGTTCATCTACTATGATTACTTTCTTGGGTTCTTGATGTGAAGAAAAAATATTTGCATGAAAGAGGAACTTACAAGAGATGAAGGAAAGTTGGAAGTTTTTCATAAAAGAAAAGGCAAAAAAAGAGCTATTTATACACAATGGCAACCGTCAAAAAAATGGAAAAAACAATGATGTGAAAGTTATAATTAAAATTGTCACTTCGTGATTGATGCAGCTGCAAAAAGCCCTAAAAGGCGCTGATGCATTACAGAACCTGTCTAAAAATGCCACGTTGAACATGCTTTAAATGGAAGTGACAAGTGACGCGTACATTCAGAGACAAGTGTAATGGCACGAGTGAAACGGCGGCAAAACATTCCCGCCATAAATGAGTATCCACTTGCCCAATATTTAATTGATAAATATATGGTAAGTGGGGGGACTATATGTATTGGTAAAAAAATAGACTTCACACGCGTAATACCTCTGATGATAAAGCAATCTACGTGAAGCAATGGAAACATGACAACCGGGTAAGAATTTAGAAAGAGGTACGAGACAAAGAGGTACGGGATAATACACACAAGAGACAATTAGAAGTGGGAGCTCAAGTCTAATTGAAGAGTTAAAGAGACACGGTCATAATGAACGAGGGCAGAATAAAGGGCAGATTCAAAGATCTTCAATCAATGAGCCAAATGTTACAAAATCTTCACGCAACAGTTACGACTACCTATTGTAATGTTACATTAATGGTATTATTAATCATTAATGCTCAATTATTAAGTAGAGTAGACGTTATATTAAGAAATTCCCTATAAAAGGGAGTAACATCTCACTTGTATGGAGACATTCGAACCACGAATGAAATATATTACTTTTCTATGCTATTATTTCTTTCTTATTTTGCAAGTCTTATTTTTATTATAATTTTTAGTTAATTTTCCTGGTTATCAGAAGCAGGAGTACTTCTTAAAATAGCTTTGACTAAAAACTCCGGTAATTTGGTTATACAACAGACGAGTTAGAAGATCGTGTAAGATAAACATAGTAAAACCCAACATGGAGAATTCAACCTCGTAGTAATGTCATTATAATACTTGAGATGTATTCAAATAGGAGTCGGGGTAGTTAAAGGTACCGTATGAGTGTTACGGAGATAAACGAAAGTGCCACTGGGAAGGCAGTCAAAATATTAGTTCAGAAGCAACCTTACAAGCACAAGGGCATGGAGGTAAGCAACTACGGATGGTTATTGGAAAGGAAGGACATCAAAAGGGTCTGTAATAAGCTCATAGCTTTACAAGAGTCAAGGGTTCTCCCTAAGTACTACAGCGAAAGACTAGCTGAGGAAATAAGGAAGAAGGCTTCAACCTAAGCACAACGACCTAAAGAGGAAATGGTCATGTAACACCAGCATCGCAACAACATTGTAAGCACTCCAAAGGAAAGTGGCACCTACCGTGGCTAATGAACGGGAAGTAAAATTAAAAGTAATATTCGGCGCACTTCTTTAGATTTAGTTTCATATTGTACCTGCAGAGGGTGTCGAACATAGTTGAAAGATATTGGAAGTGGTCTTCAGCCTGTGTGGACTTTACTAATATGTCATCTATGTACACCTCCATTGTTTTCCCCATATGTTCCTGGAACATCTTGGTCACAAGCCTTTGATATGTGGATCCAGCATTTTCAAGCCAAAAGGCATGACTTTGTAATAGTAAGTCCCCATGTTCGTAATAAAGGAAGTGTTTTCCTGATTTTAACCAGAATATCCATCTAGAAAGCTTAATAATTCATGACATGCAGTGGCATCAATCATTTGATCTATGTGCGGTAATGGAAATGAGTCTTTTGGGCATGCTCTATTTAAATCAGTATAATCTACGCATACTCTCCATTTACCATTCTTTCTAGGTACCACTACGGTATTAGCTAACCAATTAGGGAATTTTACCTAGCATATTAAACCGATATTTAAGAGTTTATGTACCTCTTCATCGATCAATTGATTCTTGAATGATCCCTGCTTACTTTTATTTTGCTTGACAGGTACGAATGATGGGTCTTCGTTTAGTTTATGAGTCATCACATCTGGGGGTATACCTGTCATATCTGAATGGGACCAGGCAAAACAATCTGCATTAGCTTTTAAATATTCAACTAACTTACCTCTTTTGATCGGGCTTAGCCTTGCTCCCATGTGGAATTTTTGTGCAGGCTTGTGTTCAAACAGTGGAACAACTTCGAGCTCTTCAGTAGTTGTCTTTATGTTTTCATTCTCTATTGGTTCTTGAATAACATCAGGCCTGGAATCCGTGTCCGTATGTTTTGATGCTACATCCGTGGTGATTTGATTCACCGTGTCTTTATCATTTTCTCCCGTATCTATTTGAATTGTTCCCATGTCTTTTAAATTTCCACCACTTCTTTTTTATTCATATGTATCACTGAATTGATGTTCCTCGAAGTTTGTTGATCACCTCGGATATACTGAATCCCCCATTTAGAAGGGAATTTGATTACTTGATGTAGAGTAGATGGTACGGCGTCCATGTCATGAATCCATGATCTTCCCTGTCACGACCCAAACTGATTGGCCGCAACGGGCACCCGGTACCTTACACAACCGAGTACTAACGTACCATATCTTTCTTATTACATTATCATATATACGTGACATATGGAAAAATATGCCAACATGATCATTTGTAAACTCAAAACATAGGCCGACAAGTCCGTACAATCTTTCACATACACGACATATGTCTACAAGCCTCTAAGAGTATATAAATGTCCTAAAGGTCGGGACAGAGTCCCACCATACCAAACATTACACGTCTAAATCATACTAACTGAACAAGCAACTTCGAAGCAAATGGAGTGCACCAACATCTTCCGCTGAGCTGATAGCCTACTTGGAGGGCTCTCGACCTGTCTATCGGGACCTGCGGGCATGAAATGCAGCATCCCCAGGCAAAAGGGACGTCAGTGCGAATAATGTACCAAGTATGTAAGGCACACAAATAAATACATAAGAGACATGGATGACATATAGAGTACATGACTCAACCTGTAAGTCTGAATAACTTTGTAAATCAAAAATTACTTTTAGGGTCATGTATATGCGTATGAATGTCATATCGTGCATAGGTAAATGTTTCATAACATCATCAGCCTCTGAGGGCATCCCATCATATTATATCGCCCACTGTGGGCAAAATCATCATCGTATACCAGCTGATTAGGTGGTGGTACGTATGTAACGCCATAACCTTTCCCACACCCTATATACATATACATACATATATACGCGTATATAACGCCGTTTGAATCATATATATATATATATATATGCGCATATATAACGTCGTTTGAATCATATTTCAGCCACAGTGGGCAACATCATCATCATATACCAGTTGATCAGGTGGTGGTGCGTATATAATGTCGTAACCTTTTCCCATATCCCATATACATATACTTACATATATACGTGTATATAAAACCATCTGGTCATGGGTCAATGCACATGTATGAAATGCATGAAAAGTACGTAATAATCTCAATATTTCTTTACGGATAAACTTTTCCAACTGCGTATTATCCTGAGACCCATGAACAGAAAATAATAATAATTCTCATGGGGAATCAAGAATATAGACACCCCTACTATTTCTATGAATAGAGTAATTTATAGAAACTGCGTATTTGCTCGTTTCTTCAGTATAATTTGGACTATGCCAAAAGAAAGAAGAGATAGCCTTAACATACCCGGAGTAAGAAAAACTCGTGTGATATTCTTGGAAAAGGTTGCACCATACTCCTTTAAAATCTCAAAATTTTACGTTGCAAATAATTTTCTTTGGATTCCTTTTTGTTGCAAGAACTCACGTTCTTTTTGCGGGAAATCGGTAAGGAATTACATTGAACCTCGCATCTGATTGTAAAATTTGGAGAATGAAATTGTTGGAAGCTTTGTTGGAGCGTCTGGTTTGGGACTTTGAGTTAGGAAAAGGTCGTATGATTTAAATGAAGCCAAATGTAGTCATAATGGTTGATTGTTAGCTTTTTCCAAGAATTAGATACACCAAACCAAATGAAGCAAAAATAGCTAAATTTTATCTTAGCTTTGCCACCTTTCAATTTCATCGTAAGAGTCATATATGTATAGGAAGAGTAAGACTGCCACGTGACTTCCTTTGGTCTTTATCCAAAAGACCTTAACCACCCACTAAATTTTTAATCATTTTATTAATTTCCCATTAACCAATAATTAATCAATTACTCACATAATAAAGAATTTTCTCAAATTAATTAAAATATTATTCACTTTTAACACACTCTATACACCTTACTATCATGACCATATGGTACCTTGTGTGGTACTAGTCCATAAATACAGGGCATGTTAGCTCGGGCCGTATTTTATTCCAAAATGTTAAACTTCGAAGAAATTCATTTTCTTCGATTTGCTTACCCTCTCACCTTCACAAATTTACTCATTTCTTGTTTGAAATAGCATAAAATGCTTATATTTTTAAAATAATCTCATTTCCAAACTTACGTCGATTAACTTACGACGAAACTTTAATGTATGAAAAACGCGGGATGTAATATATCTTTTCCGAGATTTCATCAATTTACTTATGGCGTACTTTCACGTACGAAAACCTGGGGTGTAACAACATTCCCCCCCCCACCCTTTGCAACATCCGTCCTCGAATGTTGACTGGTGCACTTATTATTCTCATAGCGCATGACTTCCGAATATGTTATTACTCTCCTTGCTATATAGGCAATTATTCTGTGAATAAATTCAAAGTCCAAGGGGGGAATCCTTCCAGTCTCGTAACTGTTGATATCTTCTATCATGTAGAATGTACTACTCTGACCTTGTAAGTGCGCTCATGCGTCTCTTCTTTCCTTTTTCCTCCAATTTTTATCCATTACTGAAGTTCTTTGTTCGGTACTTTGTCGAACTTACGAATATTGCTATATCTTATTTCATAGACCTGATTATCTATCTGTTGACTTTACTGTACCTACGTAGGTCATACTATACCATAACTCTTATTCCGACTTATCGTAAATGAGGTCTGCTACCAAACTCCAGGTTACTCTCGTTGCTTATCCTGCATGTATAAATCTAAGTCCTTTAATGCTTCTTCATCACTGTTCAAAATGACAGCTTTCTCTCATCTCATACTTTGTGATTTTCGTCCACCCACCGTTGATTCACCTGAATATTGATCTACAATCTACCACTGATAACTTAATCTCTTATGTAATACTGCCGCTAGGGCTCACGTCTCATCGTGGAACATTTGAAGTGATTGTCTTGACCCACCTGGGGGTGATACGATACTATACTTCCATAATCGTATTTCATAGCATCCCAGTGTGATTTACCTTACGTGGGTATTTTAATCCTTACAATTCATGAAATCCTCTTCAAGTCATTACTCAATCGAAGGCACAAAGGTCATCCTTTACCTACCACAATTATACCCTTATTCTCCTACTAGGGTATCATACTATCTATTCTAAATGTCATTAGTCTTAGACTTGTTTGAGTTCAGTCAGGCTATACTGAGCTTTGTATAACTTAAAGAAACCATCATTTCTTCTTGTTTTCATGTGCTTAATCTCGAGTACTTATCCATTCTCGTCACCTCCTCACTTGCCCTTTCTTTATCCTTACCCCTGTCTTCCTAAAGTTTCGTCGCTCTACCATACTTTAGCTTGCAACCTTCCTTCAACTTGCTTGCACCATAGATTTTCTTTTGTTATATTAGAACATCAAGCGAGACATCACATCATCTCTAACTCCTCTTTACTTTTTTAACTGGATCTCTCGATATTTAAAAAACCATAGGTTGGAAGATATGCCACGGACGACGCTGCTATCATTCCTGAACACTGAATCCCAGCATTTCTAACCTTTTGTCTGAGGTATGGACAATTCACAACAATCTGCATTTGAATATCGCGTACGTTGTCCACCTTTACCTTACTTACCTTAAAATCTTGCATCACATCTTGTATCACTTTCATTACCTTCCTTCCACATAGGTATAATTCACATCCATAACTTGAAGCTTTATTATAATACTTGCACCTCTAGTGTATACATAATCCGGTGAGAGCTTCATACTGACTTCTTATGAGGCTTGTATTCTTTTGATGCCCCTATAGAATATGGCTACTGTACTATCTCTCTTGTACCTCTAATATTTAAGAGTGATCCTGCAATGTTCTCGATCACGAGGTCAATAATTTTCTGGGTCCAGTAATCAAACTCTTGATTTGCTTAGTTGATGTAACTCTTTAGTTTCCTCTTCCCTCTAATCAACCTTTATGTAGGCTTAAGTTATCTTCCAATTTGCAACTCATGGTATTACTTTAGACCTTCATGGGCATTATGGAATATCCATGATACAATCTTCTAACAACTCAATCCTTTGTCTATAACCTGGACTCAATTCTTTCCTTTCACTTATACCGAAGTCTTCTACGACTGTATGATTGTCAACATATATGTTGCATGTCTTATACTCCGAACTCTTAAGTGCGTTCATAATGTAACTAACTCGGGATCATTGATCGAATAATTTTTTTTTGTTCTATCTCAGCTTTCTTAAAACGTAAGCAATTACTTTTCCTAGTCTTTCTGCCCCGTTTTGCGTGCATACTTAGCTTATCTTAGTGCCCACGCATATTTGAATTCTATACAACTCATATGATCTTGAATATCACTTCTGATTTTTACATTCCGTTCATTATCCAAGGTAGGTGCGATTTTCTTATGGAGTGCATACAATGTTATTGTGAGACTGTTGTTATAAGACCATTTCCTCCTTAGGTCACTGCGCCTAGGTTGAAGTCTTCTTACTTACTTTCTCAGCTATTCTTTTATTGTAGTATTTAGGGAAGACCCTCTGACTCTCCATACTCATGTGCTCGCACAGTTGCTTTCTGAACTGAAGTTTTAACCGTCTTCCCAACGGGACTCTCTTTTATTTCCATAACACTCATACGATATATTTAACTACCCCAACTCCTATCTGAATACTCCTCAAATATTATAATGTCATATCTACGAGACTGAATTCCCCATGTTGGAGTTTTCTATTTCTATCTTGCTCAATCTGCTGATTTGTTTGTATCCTCTTGTCTAGACATAACTAGGCTCTTCCTTGCTACTAACTGCTTGTTGGCCTATTCCCGTATCAATATTCCGCGTAATCTTTCTTGGATCATTTCCTTCGTCTTAACTTACCTCTCGCACTGGCTCCTTATTAATCAATAATATCTTGGGCAGGAACCCTTACTTCCTTTCCCTGACATTGTGTTTGCATAATGCTCTGGTATCGTAGCATATCTGTAGGCTTTGAATAAGTGCAATCTTATCCCTTTTTTGTTTTACCGCATTCTTCCTTTACCATTCCATAATTACTAGAACCACTTAATTCTGACGTAATTTCACGTCATTCCATATTCCCCCCTTTAGGGGATTACTAAGAGTTGGAGCTACGACAATCTTCCTATAGATGTTATACCTTTTCATTTTTTGGCGACCTTTCTCATCATCGATGGCCCTTACTCTCCATGCAGTAATCCTTCTGTACCAAGGATAATACAATTCCTTACTCACGAGAGTGACACTTAGTATAAATGGCACATACAGTCCCTTAAGCTGAGCTTTGCTCACATTGCTTGCTTTAGGGAAGTGTTTTCCTGAATGACCATTATCTGAATTTCTCATGAATCTTCTTCTATTGTCCATTCTATTATTGCAGGAACAAAATATGAAATTTCTCATGATGCCGACTATTATCAATCACTCAGTCCCTAATACATGTTTAGCTTATCTTGTTCACCAATCCATACTAGTTTCTATTACTCTGGGGTCTAAATTTTCCTTTCGGAAGTTGCGTTGGAGTCACGAACTTATTTTTCTAAGTGAGGATATGACTTTATGGCCTATAGTCTTTTGTTGTCTCAAGGCCTGTCACCTCTCGTATTTCCCTTCTCTTGACTATAGACTCTGTAATTCTGTCATTTATTTTATCTACCGTTGTCCATGTACCATTTTACTCATACTGCTTCATTAACTCTCTTTTATTTTAATGTTAACATTTCTGTCAATCACTTTATTCCGAAAACTTCGACAAGAGATTTCTTTGAATTTTAGCTCCCCTTGCTCCATCCACGGGCTCTTAGGGTTGCTTAACATTCCCTCCCTACTAAGGAAGGGAGCCATACTAAGGTAATATTTATCCATTCTAGGCTTCCAGTGCGTATGTTTGTAGTACTCATATCCAAATGTACTATTTTAGAGTACACCATCTAGGTGTCTCACAAGGTGAATTATTACCACGTTTGTAATATCCTTTGAAAATGTCCGCTAATGCTAACAATCCATCCAACATTTTGGGTTACTCTAACCCCAGCCGGATCCTGATATCTGTCCTTTTCTTATACTACTTCTGTTAGCTCCCATAGGGCATAACTTAGATTAGTACGGCCAATTGTACATACCTCAGTTACTGTTGAAGGTAACTCAAAATGCTTATATCTCTCTTCTTGAATGGCGGATAAGGATAATATTTATTAACTGGGTACCTCGTACACTTATTCACCTTGCTTCTTTTTCTTGCTACAACTCGTGTCTAACTTTCGATTTCATTATTCCTTTTTACCGTAAGAGTGGATAAATATTCTTTCCTAAAAGATCCTTATCAAGAACCGTACACCTTTTAGTACACGCATGATCTGCTGAAGACCTCTCATTTACTCACCATAAGCAAGATGCAAAATCGAGTTCCTCTAACTCAAAATTTCCACATCTATATCTCTTATCAATCGTCTTTCTGAATTTAGGCATCGTCTTCTTACAAATAGAAGTTCGGGATTTGAATTCTTATAAGTGAGATCTACAACACGATCTATAGTAAGAAGAAAGAGTGACAGTCCTAAATGCCCTGTAGCCTCCTGCTTATAAGTGTGGTGCACGACACACCCATAAACAAGACTCTACTAGACACGACTTGTAGACTCCCTAGGACAGATGTTCTCTGATATCACTTTTGTCACGACCCAAACTGATGGGCCGCGACGGGAACCCGGTACCTTACACAACCGAGTACCAACATAACGTATCTTTCTTATTACATTATCATATATACGTGACATATGGCAAAATATGCCAACATGATCATTTGTAATCTCAAAACATAGGCCGACAAGGCCGTACAATCTTTCACATACACGACATATGTCTACAAGCCTCTAAGAGTACATAAATGTCCTAAAGGTCGAGATAGAGTTCCGGCATACCAAACATTACACGTCTAAATCATACTAACCAAACAAGCAACTCCGAAGCAAATGGAGTGCACCAACATCTTCCGCTGAGCTGATAGTCTACTTGGAGGGCTCTCGACCTGTCTATCGGGACCTGCGGGCATGAAATGCAGCGTCCCCAGGCAAAAGGGACGTCATTACGAATAATGTACCGAGTATGTAAGGCACATAAATAAATACATAAGAGACATGGATGACATATAGAGTACATGACTAAACCTATAAGTCTGAATAACTTTGTAAATCATAAATTACTTTTAGCGTCATGTATATGCGTATGAATGTCATGTCGTGCATAGGTACATGTTTCATAACATC
>ML270690.1:0-40034 GCA_005239495.1 Nicotiana undulata | reverse complement strand
TATATATATATATATATATATATATATATATATATATATATATATTATATCCATTAGGCTCGCTCATAGGCGTTCAGCCATACTAGGCTTTGTATCTCGACCAACTGGGCTCACTCATAGGTGCTCGGCCACAGTAGCATCGGTATATAACTTACCATCTGATCAGAGATTTCCCAATATGGGCCTGCCCATCGATTATAGCTCGATGGTAATGAAAATATTGTGATACTGTATATATATAGACTCACTGCTCTCTTGACTGGAAGAAGAAAATACTCAAATGAATATGAAGTCCCGATAAAGAAAATATTATAACTTGCGAGACTAGCAAAATATACATTAATTCCGGGATATAATTTTTTCTTTATGCCTCGTTATTAAACTTGTGTCATGACGAGATCATGCAAAATGAAGGAAGATCTTAGCCTTAACATACCTAAAGTAGAAAAATATCTATACAATATTCTTGAAAAAAGGTTGCATTGTACTCTCTTAGAATCGCAAAATTTCACGTTGATAAAGCTTTAACAATTCCCGTTGGATTGGATAAAGAATATGTTTCTTAATTAAATATTCGAAACCTGGTTGAAGTGTTTGGAAATGAAAAAGTTGAAAACTTCTCAGAATTGGTAACGTTCTCATTATAGAGTCTTGAGAAGGAAAATGTTGTTTTTGGTTATTTGAAATTAATATAGTGAAATGTGTCTTTTGACTATTATACTAAGATGCCACCTAATCAACAATGACTAAGTATAATTTGTTTGATTTAGTGGCTTGTTTCCACGTGGGGGTGGGAATGGGGTGGGTATTTTGATCTTATCTAATAATTAATTAACTAATTAGGTAATATCCCGCTATCCGGTAATTAATCAATTACCTGCATAATTAAGAATTGTCTCAAATTACTTAAACTTCTACTCAATTTTAATATTCATTACACATCACACTATCATGGTCATATGGTACGTTGTATGGCACTAGTCCATAAATACCAGGTAATAGCACTTGACCCGTATTTTATCCTAACATGCCAAACTTGGACGAAAATTTATATTCTTTGACTTGCTTGCTCTCTCGCCTTCACGAATTTACTCATTACTTGTTTGAAATGGCATAATGCTTATAATCTCAAAATAATCCCAATCCCGAACTTACGTCGATTAACTTACGACGAAACTTTAACATACGAAAATGCGGGATGTAAAAACCCACGATTTTGGAAATATATTTTGCTAACCAGGTATTTGCACATCATGATCGCGGAATAAATAATGCTATCGCGAAGAAGAAAATAACTACCGCCCCAAAATATACTACGCTATTGCGGATGAACTCATACGATTGTGAATCAAGCAACAATTGATGCCTGCAAGAAATATACTACGTGATCGCATACTAGAACGTGGGATCGCAAAAGAGAAAATACACCAATTACTAAAGCTGAGCTACGCAAACGCGGATCTTTGAACGCGAACGCAATGAAGGAGAAAGTACACGTTTGCAATCACGAACCATATACTACGAATGCGAAGAAGGAAAATGGGTCACTCACCAAACAGCCTATGTGATCGCGTCTGTTCCTTCACGGTCGCGTAGAAGGACATCAGACACCAGAACGTCAACATTCCAAAACATAAGAAAATGGCACGTGGCACATCCAAAACGCATCCGGGCCCCCCGGGACCCCGTCAAAACATGCTAAAAAATTCCATAGCATAATGCGGACCAACTCGAGGTCTCAAATCTCATCAAAAAATGTCGAAACTATGAATCGCACCACGAATAAAAATTATGAATTTCCAAACCTTCTAACTTCCACAACTCGCACCGAAACACATCAAATCAATCCGGAAAGACGTCAATTTTTGCATGCAAGTCCCAAATGAAATAACAGAGCTAATCCAACTTCAGAATCCCATTCCGACCCTGATATCACAAATGTCAAGTCTCGGTCAACCCCCTCAACCTTCAAAAACTTCAACTTTCTAATTTTCACTGAAATGCTTCCAATTACCCTAAGGACCCCCAAATCCAAAATCTGAACACACACCTAAGTCCAAAATTACCATAGAAAGCTATTGGAATCATCAAAGTTCCATTTCAGAGTGCACAACACAAAAGTCAAAACTCTGGTCAACTCTTACAACTTAAACTTCTAAAACAAGAATTCTTCTTCCAAATTGACCCCGAATCATCCAAAAATCGAACTCGACCACACACGCAAGTCATAATACATAATACAAAGCTGCTCTAGACCTTAAGCCACCAAAAGAGATGCTAATTCTCCAAATGACTAGTCGGGTCGTTACACCACATGTGAAAGACAAATAGAAGGTATCTAGAAGGTCGGAGATTAAACTGGATCGGAACGAAGAAACAAAGGAAGTGCAGAATAAGATTTTCCATTAAATGAATTTAAAGTTTCTCTTTGTTTCTATTAATATTATTAAATTAAACAATATTATATTTGTAAGCTTTGAATGACTTGCACCTTTATGAACTGAGGTTTGATTTAGTTATTGTAAATTTGAATATGCAAGTTTAAAAATTAAAAAAAAAAAAAAGAACTTACAAATTGCATTGTGTAACGACCTGACCAGACATTTTGAGTATTATAGACATGTTCCCCTATTTATTGCCTATTATGTATTTTTTTATTATTATGTAACTTGGTGGGTTGGTTGGTTTGGTTCCGGAAATATTTCAGAATGAATTGGGACACTTAGTCCCAAGGTTGGAAGCCTAAGTTGAAAGAGTTGACCTGATGTTGACTTATGTGTAAATGACTACGGCATAGAGTTTTGACGGTTCTGATAGCTCCGTATGGTGATTTGGAATTTAGGAGTGTGTCCGGATATTAATTTGGAGGTCTGTAGATGATTTTGGCTTGAATTGGCGAAAGTTGGAAAATAGAAGTTTGGAGAGTTGAGAGGTTTTACCGAGAGTTGACTTTGTGGTTAATATCAGGAGTTGTAATAGGTCAGTTGTGTCATTTATGACTTGTGTGTCGTATTTAAGGTCAATTAGAGTTGGTTTGGCATGTTTCGGCATTTGTTTTGGAAGTTAGAAGTTCATAAGTTTATTAGACTTGAATCAATGTGCGATTCATGGTTTGGTGTTGTTTGATGTGATTTGAGGCTTCGAGCGAGTTCGTATGATGTTTTACGACTTATTGGTATATTTTGTTGAGGTCCCGATGGCCTCATATGGATTTCGGATGGTTAATAGATTGAAATTGGACTTAGAAGATTTGGTGAAGTTGTTGATGCCTGTGCTTCTGGTAGTCCGCGATCGCGAAGAGTTGTTTGGGAGACTGGTGAAAATTGTTTTTTGCGATCGCGGAGCTTTTGTTATTTATGCATCGGGAAAGCGGACGTTGGGGCGCGTCTGCGTAGAAGGAAGAGGGGCTAGGAAGCCACGCGATTTGTTCTTCACGATAGCGTAAGGGAGTTCGCGATCGCGTACGGACCGTGCTCTCAATGGTTTGTTCGCATTTGTGAAGAGTATTTTGATGGTAGCATATTTTTGTTCTTCGCAATCGCGAGGAACTTTCTGCGATCGCGAAGAGGACTAACTGGGCAGAGATGAATTTCAAAAATGAGGGTTTTATTTCATTTTCATCTTTGGACTTTGAGAGCTCAGTTTGAGGCGATTCTTTAAGTGATTCTAACTCGAATTTGGTGAATATACATGAATCTATCATTATTTTTACCATTTAATTAGTGTTTTGGGTTAGCAATATTGGTAAAATTATAGAAACTTCATAGACTTTAATTTGGGGATATGAAGGCCGATTTGAGATCGGAGTTGAGTAATTTTTGTATGGTTGGACTCGTTGTTAAATAGGTGTTCGGATTTTGTTAATTTTTTCGAATTCTGAGACATAAGCCCGTGGTCGACTTTTTGGGTCTAGTTAAAGAACTTAGTTTTATCATTTGTAATCAATTACTATAGCTTATATTAAAATTCGAGCCTTCCAGAGATTGATACGCGTGGGAAGGGCTTCCTAGCGGAGTGATTTGATTTTTGTTTGAGGTAAGTATCTTATTTAAACTCGGTTTAGGCACTAGTTGCCTGAAATATTGTGATAGCTACATGATATTGGGTGCACATGCATGGGGATAAACCCATGTGCGGACACCAGGGCTATTTACTCATGTTCGGGTTGTGCTTGGGCTCTCATAAGACTCAAATTTGACTGTTAAACCTTTAACTATGATGCTTCACGCACTTGTGATATTGTTGTGAACTATTTGAGCCGTGTTTGAGGCTAGATAGGGTATAATCCAAGAATTAACTGATACATATTATTCATTGATGAAATTACCGGTTTGAGTATAATAGTACAATTGTAGATGCCTGCACTTAGCATGTCGTTTATAGGAGTTGAGGAGCATGAGATTTGTTATTCACTCGCTTCATACATGTAGACTTGTTTATTTGGTTCTATATGATATGTTTGGGCTCAGGGGATGGTGTTGTTGTTCCTGTGACCATACCGGGTGGATTGTGCTGTTGTTCCTGTGACCATACTAGGAGGATTGTGTTGTTGTGCCTGTGACCATACTAGGCGGATTTTGTTATTGGCACGTGAGTAGTTCTTGTGGATCTATATATTGATGTTGTTGGGACATGAGTTGTCAGTTCTGGTTCTATTATTAACACATGAGTTGTCCGTGCAGCAGGTGAGTTGCCCGTGCAGCGTGTGGATACAGATCCATCCCCCTAGGGTCACCATCTCATGTTTCTATCTTGATGGTGTACACGCAGATATTGAGAATATTGATCAGTGGTTTGGAGCATATGTGGAAAAGTTAGGAAATCGGGCTAGTGTTTTGTTGGATTTTGAATTTCATCTTTACTTGCAATTTCCTTGATCGTTTAACTGTTTTAACTGCATATCACCTTTATATGCCAAGATATTATCTGAGCAGAGTAATTGAGAAATTGTACACTTACACACACATATGTTTTCTTACTAAACTTGGTGACTTAATTTCAATAATTTTTTGTACTGGTTTAAACGATTAAACTACACATGTGATAGCTAGTATTATTGATAATTTGTGCTTCTTTTTCCTTGCCGTGTTTATTTACGATACTTATTGAGTACAATGAGTCAGTTGTACTCATACTACAATTTGCACTTAATTGTGCAGATCCAAGTGTGGGGGCTAGATATCAAATGTAGGTTGCTTATTGGAATATCTTCTCGAGGCGAGGTAAAGCTGGATCCTTAGTCGCAGTTTGACTTGTCTTTTCCTTTCATACTGTTACTATAGTTCTGACAATGTATTTACTGTTCAGTTTCAGACTTGTATTCCGTTGTAGTAGCTCATGACTTCGTACTTACCAGTTTTTTGGGGGATTTACTTGTATAAGTAGTATTTATTGTATTGAGACCTCAGGTTCATGTTATTTCTATGGATTTCATTATTATATTGCCTTAGTTATAATGTTTCGGCTTTCCTAGCATGTGTGTTAGGCACCATCACGACGGGTTGGTATTTTGGGTCGTGACAAGTTGGTATCAAAACCCTAGGTTCATATGTATTATGAGTCATGAGCAAGTTTAGTGGAGTCTTGTGGATCGGTATAGAGACACAGGTACTTATCTTCGAGAGGGTACCGAACTATTAGGAAAACTTCCCTTTCTTGTATTCTTGTCGTGTAAATTTGTTGAATCCGGAAACTTAACTTATATTATTCTATTCTCTCACAATTGGTGAGGACACGTGCTACCGGATCGGGCAAATGGCCACCAGTGCCACCAGCTAGAGCCACGAGAGGTCGGGGATGCGGTAGAGGCTGAGGTGCAGCTCGTACAACAGCTAGATCAACACATGTGGAGCCACCAGTTGCTCTAGATCAGAAGCAGATTTTAGATATGGTTGATCTGATGGGACCAACTGATAACTAGGGATGCGTACCTATTATTTACTCTTGTTTTCTTAGGTTTTGAGGCGAATCTGACTAAAATACTCCCAAGATTTGATGCAAGTTGTTTAAATTGTAGGAATTGAGTTGAATTGGAGAGATTGACTTAAAATGAATCAAAGAGGAGCAAAACCTTGCATTGTCCCAGAACCCAGCAGAAACACGGTCAGCGCCAAAATTCCGCTGCAGCGGTTGTCACTTCGTTGCAGCGGAATTCCATCCGCTGCCCCAATGCAAAACTATAGAGAGCAGGTTTTCAAGGAAAATTGAATCGCTGACCGCACTACAATTTTGCTGCAGCGTTTTCTCCACCGCTGCAGCGTTAAAAATTACGCTGGGAGCATTTTCCAAACATCAGAGAGTCAGCAATTTGGAGTTTTCACACTAACGCGGTCAACGGTATTATTCCGCTGTCGCGATTTCAAGGACCGCTGCGGCACTACATTATTCCACTGGGAGCAGAATGAAGTTCCAGAGAATGTACAAATCCAGCAGTAGTCATTATTTCGCTGTAATAGAAGACCATCCGCTAGAGCGCTCAGAATTTCGCTGGGAGCGAAATCTCCGTAGGGGCAATTTTGTCCAGTATTTTCAGCCTAGTATAAATACATCTTTTTTTCATTTTTAGGGCATCATATGTTAGAGTGAGCACGTGAACAACTATTTTATTCTGTTTTGAGTAATCTTAACTTAGATCTTACAATACTTCTTAGATTTCTTTCCTGTAATCAACATTTATGTGTTCAATTCCATCATCTATCTTAGTTTCTTGCTTGAAAATGAGTCGCTAGATCCTTAAGCTAGGGTTGTGACCCAACCCTAGTATGGGTAACAAATGGGTCTTCTATTTTAGGATGAATTTGCGATTGGGTGTTTGAATTTTAGTCTAATTCATTCTTAATTCTAACATTTGGTGGTTGCAAACACTATTTCATGCCTTCATGACTAGGGTTATTCTTGAGAGAGATGAACCAAGTCAAGGTAATTAGGATAATAAGGTATTAGGGTGAACTCAAGAGATTGATATCCCCAATAAAAGGGTGGATACTAGAGATTGTTATAGCCGACTTGAGCATTTCATTTGATTTGTTGAAACACCCAATTGTGCTTGAGAAAGCCAATTCGGGCAAAGTCACCCAAATTACCGAGAGGTATTTGGTGCGTAATTTGGTATGAGGTTATGTCATTCACCCACAATTCACAAGGTTATCCTCGAAATTAGATTCCATTAGTCACTCGCCTAGGAGTAAGTCACAACCCTAGTGCCTTTAATTACTTGAGAAAAATCCACAAAAAGATCATAGATAGCTAGACAATAGTATTTATTAGTCTTAATTTTAGTATAAATACAAAACCTCTTATGTTGAGAAGTGCAATTAAGAACTTGAAACACCACTAGGTTAAGTATAAATTCAACTTCCATATACATAACTCCCTTTGTATATCGATCCCGACCCATTCGGGCAAAAGCTGCTTCAACCCCTTCCTTGCTACTTATTAGTGGTATAGGTGGGCGCCGATCACTTTTTGGCAATTTTCATTGATATGGTTAAAGATTTCTTGGAGGTGTTCATGGACGACTTCAGCGTGGTCGCGGATTCTTTTGAGATGTTTATGCAAAATCTTGATAAAGTCCTCGCCCAGTGTGAAGAAACCAACGTTGTTTTGAATTAGAAAAAATGCCATTTCATGGTCGAGGAGGGCATAGTCCTCGGCCACAAAATTTCAAAAGATGGCATTGAAGTGGATAAAGCCAAGATCGAGGTTATTTCCAAGTTGCCTCCTCCAACCTCGGTGAAGGGAGTCCGTAGTTTCCTTGGGCATGCGGGATTTTACCGGAGATTCATTAAAGATTTTTCAAAGGTGGTAAATCCTCTATGCAAGTTATTGGAGAAAGATGCCAAGTTCGAGTTCAATGAAGAGTGTATGAGAGCATTTGAGTTGTTGAAGCAAAAGCTAACTAACACACCAATTATCATCGAGCAAAGTTGGAGCTCTCCTTTCGAGCTCATGTGTGACTCAAGTGACATGGCGGTGGGTGCGGTCTTGGCCAACGGGTGAAAAAAATCTTTCACTCCGTTTATTATGCAAGCAAAACCATGAACTCCGCCAAAATTAACCACACCGTCACCGAAAAGGAATTGTTGGCTATTGTCTTTGCAATGGAGAAATTTAGGCCCTACCTTATGGGCGCCAAGGTGATAGCGCACACCGATCATGAGGTGCTCCGGTACTTAATGATAAAGAAGGATTCAAAAGCTCGGCTTATGAGGTGGGTCTTGTTTCTCCAAGAGTTTGATCTAGAAATTGTTGATAGAAAGAGGAGTGAGAATCAAATTAGCGATCATCTATCTTGGTTGGAAGAGCAAGGAAGGCCAAGTGATGGCCTTGAGATCAATGATACCTTTCCGGATGAGCAACTTCTCTCCGTCTCTATGCATGATATGCCATGGTTTGCGGACATCGCCAACTTTCTTGTTACCGGTGTTGTCTCGTTTGAGCTCTCTTCTAACCAAAGGAAGAAGATTAGACGGGATAACTTGGATTACTATTGGGATGAGTCGTATTTATTCAAAATATACACTGATGGAGTCATTCGGCGTTGTGTCCCCGAGGAAGAACAAATGTCCATTCTTGATTCTTGTCATTCCTCACCCTATGGTGGTCATCACGGTGGGGCAAGGACAGCTTCTAAGGTCTTGAGTTGTGGGTTTTATTGGCCAACTTTATACAAGGATGCAAGCAAATTGGTAAAGAGGTGTGACAAATGTCAAAGAGCCAGCGGCATATCAAAGAAGGATGAAATTCCCCTCACAGCGATCCTTGAGGTTGATATATTTGATGTGTTGGGCATTGACTTCATGGGCCCGTTTGTTAGCTCGTGTGGTAACACCTACATTCTAGTGGCTGTGGATTATGTCTCAAAATGGGTCGAGGTCGTTGTTTTGCCCAATAATAAAGCCCAGAGTGTGGTTGGTTTTCTCAAGAAGAACATTTTCACAAGATTTGGGACACCCCGAGCCATCATAAGTGACGGGAGATCTCATTTTTTCAATCGGGCTTTTGATTCATTGCTTTCCAAGTATGGGATAAATCACAAAGTGTCCACTCCGTACCATCCTCAAGCTAGTGGGCAGGTTGAAGTTTATAATCGAGTAATCAAGAACATTTTGGCCAAGACCGTGAATGCAAATAGTACCGATTGTTCTAGAAAGCTTGATGATACTCTTTGGACGTATAGGACTGCCTTCAAAACCCCAATCGGTATGTCTCCGTACCGGTTGGTGTATGGAAAAGCATGTCACCTACCAGTGGAGTAGGAGCACAAGGCACTTTGGGCTTTAAAGAAGTTGAACTTGGATTGGGACACAACTGCAAATCTTTGTGTTGATCACCTTAATGAGTTTAGATTCCATGCCTATGCAAGCTCTTCATTGTACAAGGAGAAAATGAAGTATTTTCATGAAAAATATGCTAAGGACCAGGAATTCAACATGGGAGACTTGGTGCTACTTTTCAATTCAACGCTTCGTCTCTTCCCGGGCAAACTCAAGTCAAAGTGGAATGGTCCGTTCGAGGTGGTGTTGGTTACACCATTTGGTTCCCTTGATCTAAAAAACAAGAATGGTGAAATTCTTCGTGTGAATGGGCATCGGGTCAAACATTACTTGGGTAAATTTGAAGATAGCCACATGGTGGCTTTGCTGAAATTCAATTGAAAATGGTAACATGCGTTGTGCCGCGATGTTAAATCAGGTGCTTCTTGGGAGGCAACCCAAGTTTTTCTCATCTTTCTTTTTGTTTGCTTTTGTTAGGGTTGATTTGTTTTTTGAGCTAACCTGTTTGTGAAGTTGGTGTAGGATTTGGTGGATGTAGTGCAGGATCAAGTCTGGAAAAATTGGGCAGCAGGTGCAATTTCGCTGCAGCAGTCAAAATTTCGCGGTCAGCAGTCACCAACCACTGCAGCGAAAATCTTCAGCTGACAGCGGTCCAAACGAGCCCAAATGTGAACTCTTTGAATCTCAATACGCTGCAGCGAACAATATTCCGCTGTCAGCGGTGGGATTCCGTTGTAGTAGTAAAATTCCGCTGACGGTGGTCAAGATCACTAGCATGCACTTCAAAAAGGAAAGAAGCGCGGTCAGCGGCAAAATTCCGCTGCCGCGCTAGGTAAGTCGGTGGGGTCCGACCTCCTCAGTATAAATACCAAGGGACCCCCTTCTTTTACCCTTTTCCCGCATTTTCTTCCCAGACCAACATTGTTACTGTTCATAAAATTCTGTCACGACCCAATTTTTCCTCCGCTGGGTATCGTGACGGCACCTAGTCTTAAGGACTAGGTAAGCCTAACATTTAGTAAACATAAATAAAATATTGAAACTTTTGAATGCTTCTCGATAAAAATCTCTATACATTACATATCATCCCAAAACCCGATAAGTACAAATCATAAGCTTTAAGGAATCCACCCTAACATCTCTGATACCATTTTTCGGAATAAATACAACAGTGTATGAATACTACTTGTAAGAAGGTGAATCCGAAACCGTGAACGCTGAAATGGTTTTACCTCGAGTCTCCAAAACAGCAACCGCGCTGCTAACTATCGATCAACTGCTATGCAAAAACCTGGGATCTGCACAAACAAAATATGCAGAAGAGTAGCATGAGCACACCACAGCGGTGCCCAGTAAGAATCAAGACTAATCTCGGTGGAGTAGTGACGAGGACTAGTCAAGATGCCCACTGGTCTAATAAATTAAACAGACATACGTATAGGAATAGCATGACATGACACCTGTCTAATGGCTACACAATATAATTATCAACATAACAAGTACAAAGGAGAAGGAAGATACAGTAAATAACACAAAACATCGTAAAAGTTCACAGAAGAAAGGACGGGGGTGCGAATCAAAAGCGAAAACCACAACACAGTAAAAACAATAGTAAATCAGCACTGCAATAATTTCCCCCTCAAGCCTTAGTCAACAACTCCTACAATTTAGTCAATTCTTCAAGTGAAAACTTTAAATTGTAAGTTTGTATTGAAAACTTTAAAAATATAATCACTTCATTTTGAGTGAAGTCTCCTTTGTAAATACACTTCCTTCAACGATATATATAAATGTACTGTACAGAACGAAAACCTCGATCACAAATTCCTTTCAATAAAAGCTTTTCAATGTACCTTTCTAGTAAATGTTTTCCAAACATAGCTTCTTTCAAATAAATGCTTTGCATACATAACTTAGGAAAATAGTAACCTTGCAAACATAGTTTCCTTCAAGGTAAATGCCTTTAAACTTTACTTTTCAATAAATGTCTTTCAGACGTAGTTTCCAATAGAACAAGTGCACGGCATCACCCTTCGTGCTTTTACTCTCGTCCTCCCCATAGAAATCGACCGATAAGACACGTAAATTAAGCAAATTAAACCAGTATAAGACATGGACATGGCAACAACAATGAGATAAAGGTCAAGTACATGACAATAATAACAAATCACACCAAATATGTAAGTACAACAATAACAGCTCAAAGTACGGGCACGAGTATACACGGGGAAACAGATATCACATCATAATGCATGTCCCTCGTCCTCACCTGCACGGAAATACCCTTTCTTCCATGAACGCACTCACAATATTACGCACGACATCACCCTTCGTGCTTTTTCTCTCAATAATAAGGCACGACATCACCCTCCGTGCTTTTAATTTCAATAATATGGCACGACATCAACCTTCATGCTTTTCACTCTTTCCTCACATGATAATGAATATAAACAACGGCACGGCATCACCCTTCGTGCTTTACACTCTTTCCTCACATGATAATGCATATGAAATGGCACGGCATCACCCTTCATGCTTTACACTCTTTCTCACCCAAACAAATGAAATGATAGCATTCAGACAAGGGAATCAACAACATAAGCAATCATAGAAATCATATTATTCCGGCAAGGGAGTCAACAATGGAAAACAACATCATCAACAACATGAACAATAATAGAAACCATACTTTCCCACCAAGGGAGTCAACAATGGAAATAATATCATCAACAACATAAACAATAATAGAACCCACACCGACCCGGCAAGGGAGTCAACAATGGAAACAATATCATCCCGGCAAGGGAAAAACAACTATAACCAATTTCACTTAAACAATTAGCTTCACGGAATAAACTCAGTTTGAACAATGCCCAGTAGTAGGAAACACCAAGTAAATACCATCAACACGGATGATTATCAACTAAACATAAGTAGAACTTAAGGGAAAATCATATAATTCACAATGTACAATTCATGGGCATGCTTGACACCAACATATAGATATTCCAATTTCTGCTAAATAATTATAGGGCGAGATTATACTAGTTCTAGTCAAATAGGCAGTTTATGAAGGAAGATAAGGCACAATGGTAGGAAAGGTAAGGTCTTCATTTAAGTCAATTAAGATCAAATAAGAAACAAGGAACACTAAGCAAGTAATTTCTAATTTGAACAGGAAAAAATGAAACTAGCAATCAGGAACACAAATATAACAATTACAACTTCATACACGGGGAATATAAGGACCTACGAATCCTAAAAGGCCAACCTATTTGCAAATAAGTCCGAGTACGCACTCGTCACCTCGCGTACACAGGCTACAATCAACATAGAAGACTAAATCCTAAGGGGTAGTTCCCTCACACAAGGTTAGGCAAGATACTTACCTCGAAGACGACAACCCGATACTCCAAAATGAACTTCTCGAGCGAAAAGACCTCCGGACGGCTCAAAATCGACTAAAACAACTTCAAAATACACATAAAACGTATAAGGAACTATCCCGAATGATAAAGTTTCATCCTTTACAAAATTATAAAAATAGACCCAAAAGTCGACCCCGTACCCGCACCTCTGAACCCGACAAAATTTACACAAACCGAATACCCATTCTAGTATGAGTTTAACCATACAAATTTTATCAAATTTCGATACCATTCGGTTCCTCAAATCATGATTTTTCAATTTAGAAGTTTTCTTTCAAAACCCACATCTTTCTCAACTAAAACTATATAAATAATAAAATCAAGAACAAATTCATGGAATATATTTAATTCTAATGGAAGAACACTTACCCATTCGATTTGGAAAAACCCTCGAAGAATCGCCAAGAACCGAGCTCTAGAAGTCAAAATATGATAAAATGGTGAAACCCCCGATTTTGGATTATATACTGTCTGTCCAGATATTTGAGCATTGCGATCGCGAACACAAGGATGCGATCGCATATAAGAAAAATATTGCTGGCCAAAAAGGTACTATGTGATCGCGAATAAATTGATCTGATCGCATATAATGGAATTATGGTCACTGTCCAGTGGTGCATCGCGAACGCGACAAGGGGAATGCGGACGCGGAGAAGATGAAAAGGAGAGCAACGCGAACGCAGGGATACCTACGCGAACGCAATGAAAGAAAAACCATCTGCCCTCAGCTCTATTTCCACTGTGCGAACGCGATGGAGTAAATGCAATCACGAAAAAGGAGAAAGTATACTTTCGCGATCGCGAACGTGTCTGTGCGAACGCAATGAAGGAATCACTTGGCGGGTCAAGGAAACACTATGGGATCGCGACCACTACTATGCGATCGCATAGAAGAAAACCAGGAGGCAGCGTCAGCAGTGGAAAATGAGGAAAAATTGACCCGCAGCCTATCTGAAACACACCTGAGGCCCCCGGAACCCCATCCAACCACACACACACAAGTCATATAACCTCACACGGACTCGCTCGGGGTTTCAAATCACATAAAGCAACACCAAAACAACGAATCAAACCAAAATCAAACTTATGAATTTTCAAAACTTCAAATATCAAAACTCGTGTTGAAACCTATCAATTCAACGCGGAATGATGTGAAATTTTGCATACAAATCATAAATGACATGAAGGACCTACAACCACTCTCAGAATTCCATTTCGAGCCTGATATCAAAATTTCACCTATCAGCCGAAATTGCCAAAATTCCAACTCTCGCCAAATTATCTCAAATCACTCTACGAACCTCCAAAACCAATTCCGGACGCGCACCTAAGTCCAAAATTATCATACGAAGCTGTTGACATTAACCAAAACTCATTCCGAGGTTGTTTACACCAAAGTCAAACCTCTGGTCAACTTCCATCACTTAAGCTTCAAAATTTGAATTGTTTCTCCTAATTCGACTCTAGATTATCCGGTATTTGAATCCAACCACGCACGCAGGTCGGTATACACATTGTGAAGTTGTTCAAGACCTTACACCACTGAATTGAGCTTAAATTCTCAAAACGACCGTTCGGGTCGTTACATTCTCCCCCCCTCCACTCTCTTAAAACAAATGTTCGTCCTTGAACGTGCTAAGATTCACCTCGAACTCATCAAATCACTGATTGCGCACTTCCAACACACACCCGCGGGTGATTACACATCACCCCAACCTACATAAGCTTGATGGCACAATAACAACTGCAATATTGCCTTCTCGTTACCACCGATAAGCCTCATACCTCAATTTCTCACCTTCTACTCACTTCCAAATTATCCGATTCTAAATCCATATACGGCATTAGCCTCAACCCGCTGCATTAACTTATGACTATACCCACAAGGTATGACCACACAATATAGCACATCACATGGGCTCATAATAACACTTTTGATCACAATAGCTTCCCGAAATCAACTCAGCATTGGCAATCAGCCTCACATCTGAAAGAACTCTATTTCCAAGCCCCAAAAATACTGATAATGATGCAATAAACACGAAGACCTCATTATTAGGCACCCGAATCACCGAGCCACAACTAACACCCCCGGGCACACATCCCGCAAGCTAAGATAAAGAAGCACATAACGAAATGACTGAATATGAAAATGGAAACATATAAAGGAACTATCAAACAAGCCCATAGGCACAACTCTCTATCAATACTGACTTACCAAAAGCAATATAACAAGGAAGAAGCAAAGCATATGAACAAATCACAAGGATCACATCCTGATAAAAGTTCCACCGCGGTACTCAGCACGGTCCAAACATATCGAATCAAAAATATCACGAGGACCTCAACCTCAACTCTGAATCACATACCGAAAATATATCATACCAATTGAAATTCCTACACTAACTCATCTCGGCTGATAAAATCATAACGCCAACTGAACTCACATGTCGATGGAGTATCAAATCATAGTTCGTAAATAAAATACTTAAGAAAATTACATAAAGCTTACCACGACGAACAACAAGGACTCACTTCCAATTTCACCACTATCAAGGATGAATAAAACAACGATAGGAACGGGCTACTACTTATAGAATCTCTCATCAGGAGCAAACACGAAAGTAGAGTGCAAAACATGAAACTCATTTATCAATAAAGCAACAAATAAGGGAACTCGTCCCGACCAACAGAACTATAGTGAGATACAAATGGTGCCCCTATGAAACAGATCAAAACATACCTATATGATAACATCTGACCCAACGGTCTCCAGCCTACCATATGAAATACATCAATGGGCCGGGCCTCCCCCTCTTGGGTGCCTCTACTCACCCGAATACCCTGCTATAACACACCTGTCTGAATCCTAGAACCATTTCTCACCCTGTGGCTAACATCTCCACGCTCAATACAACCTCTCTGCCGATGTGGCTGTGGAAACCACACAATACGAGTTCTCTGAGACCCATGAGTACCTGAAAACCCCATGCGAAGCTGGTAATGCAAACTAAACTGGTTGACCCAAAATTCTCTATCGTGTCGTACCTTGCCTCCATAATACGGACCAGTAGATTTCTCCGATCTACGAGGCCTCCTTGCCTCCCTGAACTCTCTCTCCTGATCTCGTCTGTCCTCTCTCTCTCAGGCCCACATGCTCTCTAACCGGCGAGCGATCCCTACAACCTACTGAAACGAGGCATCCTACTCTAACCCTCGAGTCCCACTGAACCTAATATCATGCCTGAGTCCCTCAATGAATCTACGGACTCACCTCTTAACTGAAGCAACCAAGTGAGGTGCATATCTGGCCAACTCATTGAATCTGACATAACGCTCCAACACTGACATAGTGCCCTGACACAATTGCTCCAACTCCGCGCGCCATGCATCTCGGAGGAACTAGAGTGCAAACTCCCTCAAAAGCATCTCTGAAACCTGAATCCTTGCAAGTGAAGCTGACTCGGCCAGGCTACCCCAACTCATATGCCTGCCACCACTGACAACCCGCTCCTCTGAGCTAAGACGTGACAAAACTAACCCCGCTAGTCTCCACAATACCCAAAGTACGAAAAATGTAGTGACACTCCTCCAGGAAACCCTGGGCATCATCTGTCGCCAATCCACTGAAAGATAGGAGGGTGGTACTTCCTGTACCTCTCAAGTCCAAGGTATTCTTCCTCCGATGTTGCTGCCCTAACCACAAGCTGAACTGAAACCACATGTCGTGCTGCCATGACAACTGGAACCTGACCAATATGATCTCGCTGCTCTGGAGTGTAGACGGTGGGATTCTGAACTCCTCCCCTGATTCGTGGAGTAGTCGGTGCACTAGAATTAATCCCGCCTGAGTCAATGTACCAATCGTACTTGAGAACAGTGCCAAGGTCTCCTAAAGACACGTGCTCCTCCTCGATCTCTGTCTCTGACCCTTGCAACATTTGTTTCGAGGTAACATCATCAGGAACCGCAGTTCGTGTCCTCACCATCGGTGAGAGAATGGAACGATAATTTCAAACTTCAAGATCAATGAACTCGCACGATAGGAATGAAGGAAGTGAATTTGTCCTAATAGTTCCGTAGCCTCTCGAAGATAAGTACAGATGTCTCCGTACCAATCCGTAAGACTTTACTAACCTCGCTTATGACTCATAGCACCTATGAACCTAGAGCTCTTATACCAACTTATCACGACCCAATTTTCCCTCCGCTAGGTATCGTGACGGCACCTAGTCTTAAGGACTAGGTAAGCCTAATATTTAGTAAACATAAATAAAATATTGAAACTTTTGAATGCTTCTCGATAACAATCTCTATACATTACATATCATCCCGAAACCCGGTAAGTACAAGTCATAAGTTTTAAGGAATCTACCCTAACATCTCTAATACCACTATTCGGAATAAATACAACAATGTATGAATACTACTTGTAAGAAGGTGATTCTGAAACCGCGAACGCTGAAACGGTTTTACCTCGAGTCTTCACAACAGCAACCGTGCTGCTAGCTATCGATCAACTACTATGCAAAAACTTGAGATCTGCACAAAAAATATACAGAAGAGTAGCATGAGCACACCACAGCGGTGCCCAGTAAGTATGAAGACTAACCTCGGTGGAGTAGTGACGAGGACTAGTCAAGACACCCACCGGTCTAATAAATTAAACAGACATACGTATAGGAATGACATGACATGACATCTGTCCAATATCTACACTGTATAATTATCAACATAACAAGTACAAAGGGGAAGGAAGATACAGTAAATAACACAAAACATCGTAAAATTTCACAAAAGAAAGGACGGGGGTGCAAATCAAAAGCGGAAACCACAACACAGTAACAACAATAGTAACTCAGCACTGCAATAATTTCCCCCTCAAGCCTTAGTCAACAACTCCTACAATTTAGTCAATACTTCAAGTGAAAACTTTAAATCGTAAGTTTATATTGAAAAATTTAAAAATATAATCAATTCATTTTGAGTGAAGTCTCCTTTGTAAATACACTTCCTTCAAAGATATATATATAAATGTATTGTACAGAACAAAAACCTCGATCACAAATTCCATTCAATAAAAGCTTTTCAATGTACCATTCTAGTAAATGTTTTCAAAACATAGCGTCTTTCAAATAAATGCTTTGCGTACATAACTTTGGAAAATAGTAACCTTGCAAACATAGTTTCCTTCAAGGTAAATGCCTTTAAGCTTTAATTTTAAATAACTGTCTTTCAGACGTAGTTTCCAATAGAACAAGTGCACGGCATCACCCTTCGTGCTCTTACTCTCGTCCTCCCCATAGAAATCGACCGATAAGAAACGTAAATTAAGCAAATTAAACTAGTAAAAGACATGGACAGGGCAACAACAATGAGATAAAGTTCAAGTACAGGACAATAATAACAAGTCACACCAAATATGTAAGTACAACAATAACAGCTCAAAGTACGGGCACAAGTATACATGGGGAAACATATATCACATCATAATGCATGTCCCTCGTCCTCACCTGCACGGAAACACCCTTCGTGCCATGAAATCACTCACAATATTACGCACGACATCACCCTTCGTGCTTTTACTCTCAATAATATTGCACGGCATCACCCTTCGTGCTTTTAATTTCAATAAAATGGCACGACATCAACCTTCGTGCTTTTCACTCTTTCCTCACATGATAATGAATGTAAACAATGGCACGACATCACCCGTTGTGCTTTACACTCTTTCCTTACATGTAAATGTATATAAAATGGCACAGCATCACCCTTCGTGCTTTACACTCTTTCTCACCCAAACAAATGAAATGATAGTATTTAGACAAAGGAATCAACAACATAAACAATCATAGAAATCATATTGTCCCGGCAAGGGAGTCAACAATGGAAAACAACATCATCAACAACATGAACAATAATAGAAACCATACCGTCTCGACAAGGGAGTCAACAATGGAAACAATATCATCAACAGCATAAACAATAATAGAACCCACACCGTCCCGGCAAAGGAGTCAACAATGGGAACAATATCATCCAGGCAAAGGAAAAAATAGTTATAACCAATTTCACTTAAATAATTAGCTTCACGGAATAAACTCAGTTTGAACAATGCTCAGTAATAGGCAATACCAAGGAAATACCATCAACACGGATGATTATCAACTAAACCTAACTAGAACTTAAGGGAAAATCATATAATTCACAATGTACGACTCACGGTCATGCTTGACACCAACGTATAGATATTCGAATTTCTGCTAAACAATTATAGGGCAAGATTATACTAGTTCTAGTCAAATAGGCAGTTTATGAAGGATGATAAGGCACAACTGTAGGAAAGGTAAAGTCTTCATTTAAGTCAATTAAGATCAAATAAGAAACAAGGAACACTATGCAAGTAATTTCTAATTTGAACAGGAAGAAATGAAACTAGCAATTAGGAACACAAATGTAAAAATTACAACTTCATACACGGGGAATATAAGGACCTACGAATCCTAAAAGGCCAACCTATTTGCAAATTAGTCTGAGTACGCACTTGTCACCTTGCGTACACGGGCTACAATCAACAGTGAAGACTCAATCCTAAGGGGTAGTTCCCCCACACAAGGTTAGGCAAGATACTTACCTCGAAGACGACAACCCGGTACTCCAAAATAAACATTTCGGGCTAAACGACCTACGGACGGCTCAAATCAACTAAAACAACTTCAAAATACACATAAAATGTATTAGGAACTATCCTGAATACTAAAGTTTCAACCTTTACAAAATTATAAAAATCGACCCAAAAGTCGAGCCCCGGGCCCGCACCTCGGAACGCGACAAAATTTACAAAAACCGAATTCCCATTCTAGTACGAGTTCAACCATAAATTTTATCAAATTCCGATACCATTCGGTCCCTCAAATCATGATTTTTCAATTTAGAAGTTTTCTTTCAAAATCCACATCTTTCTCAACTAAAACTATAATTTAAATGATAAAATCAAGAACAAATTCATGGAATATATTTAATTCTAATGGAAGAACACTTACCCATTAAATTTGTGTGAAAAACCCTCAAAGAATCGCCAAGAACCGAGCTCTAGAAGTCAAATTATAATAAAAATTATGAAACCCCAAATTTTGGATTATATTGTGTCTGCCCAGATATTTGAGCATTACGATCGCAGACACAAGGATGCGATCGCATAGAAGAAAATTGTTGCATGCCAAAAACGTACTATGTGATCGCGAATAAATTGATGCGATCGCATATAAGGGAATTATGGTCACTGTCCAGTGGTGCATCGCGAATGCGACAAGGGAATGCGGACGCGGAGGAGATGAAAAGGAGAGCTACGCGAACACAGGGATACCTACGCGAACGCAATGAAAGAAAAACCATCTGCCCTTAGCTCTATTTCCACTGTGCGAACGCGATGGAGTAAATGCAATCATGAAAAATGAGAAAGTATACTTTCGCGATCGCGAACGTGTCTGTGCGAACGCAGTGAAGGAATCACTGGGCGGGTCAAGGCAACACTATGCGATCGCGACCACTACTATGCGATCGCATAGAAGAAAACCAGCAGGCAACGTCAGCAGTGGAAAATGAGGAAAAATTGACCTGCAGCCTATCCGAAACACATCTGAGGCCCCCGTGACCCCATCCAACCACACACACAAGTCATATAACCTCACACGGACTCTCTCGGGGTTTCAAATCACATAAAGCAACACCAAAACGATGAATCAAACCAAAATCAAACTTATGAATTTTCAAAACTTCAAATATCAAAACTCGTGTCGAAACCTATCAATTCAATGCGGAATGACGTGAAATTTTGCAAACAAATCATAAATGACATGACAGACCTAAAGCCCTCTCAGAATTCTATTCCGAGCCCGATATCAAAATTTCACCTATCGGCCGAAATTGCCAAAAATCCAACTTTCGCCAAATTACCTAAAATTACTCTACGGACCTCCAAAACCAATTCCAGACGTGAGCCTAAGTCCAATATCATCATACAAAGCTATTGCCATTAACCAAAACTCATTCCGAGGCCGTTTACACCAAAGTCAAACCTCCGGTCAACATTCATCACTTAAGCAAACTTTTCTCCCAAATCGACTCCGAATTATCCGGTAACTAAATCCAACCACGCACGCAGGTCGGTTTACACACTGTGAATTTATTCAAGACTTTACGCCACCGAACAAAGCTTAAATTCTCAAAACAACTGGTCGGGTCGTTACAAATTCACTGTTCATCCAAGACCATTGTTCTCACATCTTAGCATCCTACATCTTCATCTAACAGTGGTATGTTCTCATTAATTGCTTTTAGTTGATAATTTTTTGCTAGTCTTTTTGTGTTTTTTCTTCTTGTTCTTTTTAATTAGAGTTATTGGAGCCCTAATCATTAAGCATGATTCACCAATGTGTTCTAACTTGTGGGATAGTGATTTCTGGTTGCCTAAGTGGGTATAGGGTTCTTATCACATGTGTTTCATGTTAAATTTTGCAAAAAGTGTTAAAACCCTAATTTTTAATTTGGCTGTCAGTGCGCGAAATTAATGAACGCCACTGCAGCGGATCAAAATTTCCGCTGCATCGGTTAAAATCCCCTGTCAGCGGTGAAGGTTCCGCTGAAGCAAACCATTTTTCCGCGGACAGCAGTGAGGTACTTCTGAAAGTGGGGTATTCTGATTCCCCTTTTTTTCGCTACAGCGGCCAAAACTCCGCTGACAACGGTGGCCTTCTGCTGCAGCGGTCCAATATTTCGCTGACAGCTCTTTGAAAGTTCAGAGAAGGGGTATATTTTCCGTTACAGCGGTCAAAAATCCGCTGACAGCAGTGACCATTCCGCTGCAGCGGTCAGTTATCCGCAGACAACGAAATCTTGTGTTGCACACTGTCTTAGTCTCTGCATCTGTAATGTCTGTGCTTTCATTGGGTACTTATGTACCATGTTTTAACAACCCCCTTTGACATGTTTGCAGAAAATGGTTAGATCACGAGGAGGAGCAGATAAGCAACCCAGGAAGGGTGACCCTTCAACAGGTCGGGGCAAAGGCAAACAACAGGATCCCTTGGGTCCTAGAAAGACAGTTGGGAAGAGACAACCAATAAAAAGGGCCAGCCCAGACCAGTCTGAATCTAGTGAATATGTTCCCTCCCGGGAAGCTTCGGAGGGAATGAGTGAAGTAGCCTTAGTAGAGACATTGTACCAACCAAGGAGGCTTGTCAACGATCCTACTAGCTCTGATTCTTCTGATGATCTTTCAAGTGGCTCTGCACCTCCTGAGGACACCGGTGTTGCAGCAAATTCAACTGCCCCTATTTCTATAAACCTTGACAGCTCATATGAGGCACCTGATGATGGAAGGGGTGGTGACACCCTAGTATAGACCAGAGGAATTCTCCGGACCAGGAATCCATTGGTCTGGCAGGATCGGTTTGTTTCTGAACCAGCCTACCAAAAATTCATAGAGTGGTGGCCCCAAAGATCGCTTATCCCTGAAAGGCCTTTCATTATCAAAGATATCCTACCTCTCAACCCTAATGTGAAGAAGCAATTTGATGAAAGAGAGGGGTGGAATTTCTTTATTAGCAAAGTTGAGGATGCCAATGAGTACGATGTGAAGGAGTTTTACGTTAACGTGGCCCATACAAAAAGGGAGACATATCTTACCAAGGTTCGCAACAAGAAGATTTTTTACAATGGTAGGGCATTCAATGACTATGCGGGTTTTGCTGATGAAGATGAGACTCGCTACAATGAGAAAGTGGCTTTGGGAGATTTTGCTCGTCCGTGGCTGGCCTCAGTTATTGCTATCTCGGGGACTACTCCAACTTGGTTGGTTGCAGGCGCCACCATCAAAAGAAACACACTCAACTTCGAGGCTAAGGTGTGGGCCACCTTTGTTTGCACTCGGATAGACCCTATCCTTCATGACAGTGACATGCCTCTCTCTAGGGCCTTGATTGTGGGGGAAATTATGGATGGCATCCCGGATAATGTCGGGAATATCATGGCCATGGAAATTGACGGGAATATCTTATCGTTTTTCCTAACTTCCTCATTATGTACTTCGGGGACATGGAAATTGACGGGAGGGATTTTGATAATATAGTGAATCCACGATCAGCTTTTTCATGGTAAAGTTTGAAGGCTCCGGACAACCCCAAGGAGAAAGGGAAAGCCACCACATCTACCGCCCCTAGTACTTCTACTGCTACCGAGCCTTCCGTTTTTGTCGAGGGCTCCACTGTTGTTGAGGGGCCCACTGTTGTTGTTGGCCTGGAGTCTTCCTCGGGTCCCTCCATGTCCATTTCAGTCCTAGTGCCATCATCTTCCACTTACCTCAGACTGCCTTGAGGGTGTCTCAGACTCTAGTTGGTATCATCAACAGGTTGCAGGTACATCATCTAAACTTACTGATCTTTCTACCACTGTTGCAGCACAGTCAGATCCAGCTCAGATCGCACTTTCTCTTACACTGGAGGAAACATTGAAGAGCCTGGTTGATAACCAGAAGAAGATCATGGACAAATTGGACAGGCATGGAAAGGAAATCCACTCTTTGGGAAAATATGTGAAGAAAATGAAGAAATCGCAAGATGATACGAAGAAGGTTCAGGTAGAGCTGCAGGAGACCCAAGCTAGGTTGAAGAAGGAGATGGCGAAGCTCGCAGCAGCGGGGGACATCCCCCTTGATTTGTTGATGGGAGAGCCACCATCCACTGATCAAGCGACATAGTTTCAGGAGCCAGAGCTTCCAGCAGCCCCAGTTCGCAGAGGAGCCATCCCCTAGACTGATGATATGGAGATTCAGCTTGAGGATCCAGTGGGTTAGACGTCCTCACTGCCACAGGACCCGGCTCCAGCCACTAGAACTATGCCTTCTTCTTCTACAGCTGATCCTTCCCCCATGCAGACAAAGGCACCATAGGGAGTTTTTTTTTACTCTCTCTCACCCCTTTTCCCTGCTATATATTTTTGGTTATTTAGAATTGAGGACAATGTTATTTCATATTGAAGGGGGTGGCCTCTATTTGGTATTTGGTGACTCAGACACTTTTACATTTTTGGGCTGTAATAACTTATGACACTATTTTTCTTTTCTTTATTTATATTTTCGTACTTTTAGTTTGTTTTACTTTTGGCATGTATATATTCGGTTTCCTCTTTTATGTATATATTCATTCCCCCATTTATGTATAGTCGCCTTAATCTCCTATTGTACATATTCATTTCTACTTTTCGCATTTTTACTTTATAACTTCTTCAGTTTTCCCATTTGTAGTATAACTTCTTATTTCATTTAATAGATTTTTATTTTTTATAAAATTTTATAGCTTCTTCTTTATTTTTCACGTTGTCAATAAGCCCCTAGTTTTCTTAAGACCACGGTTCTTTCCAGAGGTGGAAATTGTGTGAATCAGGTGTCTCCTCCCTACGACGGACGATGTGACGACCTTCTTAAGGGATTGAGTCAGTTTTTTGTTTTCCTTTATTTTGGTAGTAGTGAATAAATGTGATTCAAATAAAGATTCACTTGGCACCAACATACTTACCTTTGACCTCATGGTTAGAGACAAGTTACAAATGAGTCTAGTTCTAATTGTGACCCTTAGAGTCTTGAGTTGACTGAAACTGTCGTCAGGTGGTGTATATAGCCATATGTGAGTTTTCAATCTGAACTAAGGTTGTTGTGGGCCCTCGACTCGATACTCTTTAACGATCCTGAGGTTTGAGAGGTGAGTTTTGAATTGCATATCCCGAGTGTCGTGCCTAAAAGTCTAGACATTTACCTAAGTGTTTTTCTAGGAGAAATATTAAGTTAGCTCGACTTGTGAAATGATATTAGGCCTTCCTTGATTCCCTTTTGAAATTGAAAGACTTCCATAGCCCACATTGACAAGATCCCTAGACAATCCCATTTGAGCCTGAGCCTATTTGTTCAGAAACCACATTACAAACCTTCATCCGTTCTCTAATTACCCTCTCTTAGCACCCATTCTTTCCTTGAGCACTCATGGTGAATAATAGTCAAAATCATAAGTTTGGGGGAGAGACGAGGAAATGCATAGTGATGAAATGAATTGCAATAAAATAAAAGGCCAAAGAAAAGGTTGAAAAGCAAAACAAACCAAAAGGGAAAGCAAAGGGTTGAAAGGAATCAATAAAGCAAAGTTGAAAAAGGCTTGGAATGATGAAAAAGAAAGAAAAAGGGAGAAAAGTGAGCTCCAACTAAAAGAAAGAGCGACAATGAGTCTCTCTAAGTCCCCAAGGAAGAGTGTATGACTCAAAGAGTCAAGAAAAATATAAGTTGAAATATCAGGATGATGCAACTTGCCTAAGTCTCCAAGCCGGCCACATCGATGTGAAAGTACCTGTGCAATAAAAATGCACAGAAAGTGTAGCATGAGTACGAAAACAACGTGTACTCAGTAATTATCCCGTCTAACCTCAGAGAGGTTAGTGACGAGAGGTCGAATTAGACACTTGCTAGAAGTCAATTTAGTATAGTCAAGTGAGACACTAAGCGGGAACATCATAGGCAATCTAATAAATCAGGGATAAGTAATATCAACTTCTTCCACATTTAACACTTTAAATCTTCGTCATTTCAGTTGGCAAATCAAAACTTCATAGGCCAATAAACAGGTAATAATTATAGAAGATACACAACAATTATCATGCGCCAGAAATGCCGAGGGTCAATGGCCCAAACCAACAATAATAAATGTGCACTGCCGAGGGTCGAACGGCTCAAACCATAGATGCATCTATCTTCCTCGCTCGCGAATCGATCATGCGACGCGGTCCTACATAAATAACAAGGTCATCCTGCTCGCGAATCATACATGCGACTCAGGTACCCATAGTTACACATATTCACACAAATAAACCACATTTTTATCAGAAACATTAGCTATTCAATGAAGTGATAGAATTATCCTTTTAATGAACATGAAACTAGTATTTAAAGCCTTTCTGAGGATTTACTTGCTAATTTCGACAGGGTTTCAAACGTTATAGATTTACCCGAAAACAATTATCCAAAGAAGAATCAATTCTCCTTCTAGATGATTAAGAAAAGTAGACTCTATCCTTCTTAGAGATTTAATTACTAATTGACAGTATCACATGATATTTTATTGACAAGGTCACAAGTACAACAAGTAAAACATGCTAGTGGGTCCTAGACTACCCGGACATAGCATATTAGTAGCTACGCACAGACTCCTGTCACCTCGTGTGTACGTAGCCCCCGAAAATAGTAGCACATAATTAATTAGTTCACCTATGGGGACAATTCCCCTCACAAAGTTAGAAAAGAGACTTACCTCGCTCCGAAATTCTATAATCGACTTCCAAGCCCTTCCGACGACTCCAATTGATGCACAACGCCCCAAAACTATTCAAATAACGGGCAAACGAATAAAAATTCACTCTAATACTTGTAACAATTCAAATTATTTAAGTTCCCAACTCCGCTCGAAAAGTTGACCAAAATGCCCTCAGGCCCACGTGCCCAGATTCCGAAATTTCTCGAAGATAAATTCTACCCATAGGTTTACTAACTCAAATATACAATTTACTCTAATTTTCATGCTCAAATTCATGGTAAAAGTCCTAAATTCCAAATTTTAGGTCTTCCCCAAAAATCCCAAATTTATACTAATTTTCCATGTCTAAATCCATGTAAGATCACATATTTAACTCAAAAATAGGAAGAAATCACTTACCTAGTGCTGCTTGGTGAAAATCCCTCCTTGAGCTCTCCAAAATCGTCCAAGCCAAATGAAAGAAATGAAAGAAATGGGCCAAAACTCGTGTTTAAAACAATCTGCCCAGGCTTCATCGAGTTGTACCTTGCGATGTGCAGGTTGTACATCTTATTACAATTTTCCCTTGTTGTATATTGTCTGTTAAAATAGCTATAACTCCTTATAGAAATATCCAAATGATAAATGGTTTAAATATTTAAAAACTAAACTCGAAGATCTTTCATTGGATAGGTTGTACCCCATATACCTCTTTATATATTCCGACATATGAGCTTCTAAAGTCGGCTCCATGCATCAGAAAATTCTATCGAAACCGCTCCACCAGCCATCTTCAGTCGATCATAACATTCTGATAAAATGTCCAAATAATGAATGGTGTAACTTTATGGAAATTAGAATGCAAGAGCTACAACTTTTATGTTTTGCACATTTTCACATTCCTTATATATTTTGAGATATAAGCTTCCAAATTCAGCTCCGCGATTGCACTAGTTGCTGTCAAAAAAGCTTTCTGCAGAAAATTTCAGCAACTCTTTGGTCTGAAATTCATTCCGTTAACCTTCCGAAATCCACCCGAGGCCCTCGGAACCTTAACTAATTATACCAGCATGTCCCAAAACATGATACGAACTCGCTCGAGGCCTCAAATCACATCAAACAATGTCGAAATCATGAATCGCACTCCAATTCAAGCTTTATGAACTTTAAAATTTCAAACTTCTACATCTGATGCCGAAACCATTCAAGTCATGTCCGATTGACCCCAAATTTTGCACACAAGTCATATTTGACCTTACGGACCTTCTCCAACTTTAGGAATTGGAATCCGACCCCGATATCAAAAAGTCAAACTCTCGGTCAAACTTCTCAAAAATCTTCAAATTTCTATCTTTAGCTAAATGACTTCAAAATGACCTACGGACATCCGAATTCACTTCCGATTGCGCTCCCAACTCCAAAATCACCATACAGAGCTATTCCTAGGCTCGGAATCCCAAACGGACATGTGTAACACTAAAATGCCTTCCAACCCAAATTTATGAAATTCTTCTAAAGTGTTATCTTCCATAATATGCGTTGAAATGCTCCCGGGTTATCCGACTCCCGATACGAACATACGCCCAAGTCCGAAATCATCATACGAACCTGCTGGAACCTTCAAATCATGATTCGTAGGTTGTTTACTCAAAATTCCAATCTTAGTTGATTCTTCCAACTTAAGGCTTCCGAAATGAGAATATTTCTTTCCAAATCCACCCGAACTTCCCGAATTTCAATTCCGACCATGCGTACAAGTCACAATATCTGAAATAAAGTTGCTCATGGCCTCAAACCACTGAACGACGTGCTAGAGCTCAAAATGACCGATCGGGTCGTTACACGAAATGTGAAAAATTGGAGTGCTTAAGGAGAGATGTTCTATCGTAGTTCATCATGACCAAATTTGACCCAAAAATCCTCCATTACATCCCGTCAAAGCCCTATAGGATCTCAAGTTGAGTGAGCTTACATTAGTGGTGAATTACACGAGGGGCAAGCCTATGGTACTTAAAGCCGGACTTGAGGCATTCTTTTGAGAGTGAAGAGAGCACCCCTTGGTAATCCCAATTCTAAGAGTCATTCTATATGGTGAGATGAACCCATGGAGAGTAGAGGAGAAAGAGTCTGGGATCCACAGTGATTTAGGTGAAAGAGAGAAGCTCTTTGACGACTTGAGTCAACTGTTGAAGCTTTGGTGTCACATTAGATCTAGTGAGCTAAGAAAATCATTGCATAATGTTATCAATAATACATTTGTGTTGAGGGTAATTAATAGTCCCAATTGAAGCTTGATGATATCACATATGAATGGCTGAAATACTTTTTCTTTTGTTTATGGAAATGGGAGTTATCTTGTTTGCTTGAGGACAAGCAAAGACTTAAGTTTGGGGGAGTTGATAACTAGGGATTCGTACCTATTAGTTACTCTCGTTTTCTTAGGTTTTGAAGAGAATTTGACTAAAATATTCCCAAGATTTGATGCAAGTTGTTTAAATTGCAGGAATTGAGTTGAACTGGAGAGATTGACTTAAAATGACTCAAAGAGGAGCAAAAACTTGCATTGTCCCAGAACCCAGCAGAAACGCGGTCAGCGCCCAAATTTTGCTGCGACGGCTGTCACTTCGCTGCAGCAGAATTCCATCCACTGCCCTGTTGCAAAACTTCAGAGAGCAAGTTTTCAAGGCTAATTGAACCGCTGACCACGCTGCAATTTTGCTGCAGCGTTTTCTCCACCGCTGCAGCGTTCAAAATTACGCTGGGAGCATTTTCCAAACATCATAGAGTCAGCAATTTGGAGTTTGCACACTAACGCGGTCAGCAGTATTATTTCGGTGCCGTGATTTCAGGGACCGGTGCGGCGCTACATTATTTCGCTGGGAGCGGAATGAAGTTCCAGAGAATGTACAAATCCAGAAATGCTGCAGCGGTCATTATTCCGCTGCAGCAGAAGCCCATCCGCTGGAGCTCTCATAATTCCGCTGGGAGTGAAATCTCCATAGGGGCAATTTTGTCCAGTATTTTCAGCCTAGTATAAATACATATTTTTCTCACTTTTAGGGCATCAGATGTTAGAATGAGCACGTGAACAACTATTTTATTCCGTTCTGAGTAATTTTAGCTTAGATCTTACAATACTTCTTAGATTTCTTTCCTGTAATCAACATTTATGTATTCAATTTCATCATCTATCTTAGTTTCTTGCTTGATAATGAGTAGCTAGACCCTTAAGCTAGGCTTGTGACCCAACCCTAGTGTGGGTAACTAATGGATCTTCTATTTTAGGATGAATTTTTGATTGGGTGTTTGATTTTTAGTCTAATTCATGCTTAATTCTCAGATTTAGTGGTTGCGAACACTATTTCATGCCTTCATGACTAGGGTTATTCTTGAGAGAGATGACCCAAGTCTAGGTAATTAGGCTAACAAGGTATTAGGGTGAACTCTAGATATTGATAGCTCCAATAAAAGGGTGAATACTAGAGATAGTTATACCCGACTTGAGACATTTCATTTGATTTATTGAAACACCCAATTGTTCTTGAGAAAGCCAATTCAGGCAAAGTCACCCAAATTACCGAGAGGTATTGGGTGAGCAATTTATTATGAGTTTATGTCACTCACCCACAATTCACAAGGTGATCCTTGATTTTAGATTCCATTAGTCACTCGCCTAGGAGTAAGTCACAGCCCTAGTGCCTTTAATTACTTGAGAAAAATCCACAAAAAGATCATAGATAGCTAGACAATAGTCTTTATTAGTCTTAATTTTAGTATAAATACAAAACCTCTTATGTTGATAAGTGCAATTAAGAACTTGAAACACCACTAGGTCAAGTAGAAATTTAACTCACATGTACATAACTCCCTGTGGATATCGATCCCGACCCGTTAGGGTAAAAGCCGCTTCGACCCCTTCCTTGCTACTTATTAGTGGTATAGGTGGGCGCCGATAACCAACTTAAGAACCATCTGTGCCCATTGTGATTCCGAGCCTTCAGGAGGCTCTGGACCATATATTGACTGTATGCACTAGCCTTGCTCAGGCTGTTTCAGTTCAAGTCGCACCAGCCATTTCTCAAGTCGGGGGAGGTGCTCATACCCCGCCGTCCGTACTCTAGAGCAAGTGGTGTAGGGACTTCATCCACTAGGGGTACCACCAACACTGTCGGTTGTAGTGGCTCAGGCCCTAGTGGGCCCACCTATGAGTGCAGAGGAGCAGAAGAGGCTAGCTTTTGTAGGGCTGAGTCATAGGATACTCAGGACTTCTTAGACCGGTGCCAGTAGATTCTGCACACATCAGGTCTACTGGAGACTGTGGAGTCTCATTTACTACTTTTCAGCTATTTGGGGCAGCCTTCAGATGGTGGGAGGCCTATGAGTTGAGTAGGTTAGACAGTGCTACACCACTTACGTGGCATGAGTTCTCCGTTTTCTTCTTGGAGAAGTTTGTTCCGCAGACCCGCAGGTAGGAGCTGCATAGTCTGTTTGAGCAGCTACGCTAGGAGGGTATGTTCATTACCCAGTATGAGATGATATTTTCAGAGTTAGCTCATCACGCGATCTAGTTGGTTCCCACCGAGAGGGAGAGGATTAGGAGGTTCATTGATGGACTTAACTATGGACTATGTTTCATCATGACTCGAGAGATTGCATAAGGTGCTAGGTCAACGAGGCGGTTGATATTTCTAGGCAGCTTAAGCAGGTTTGTAGTTAGGAGCGTGAGGACAAGAAGGCGAAGAGGCCTCGTGGTTCGGGTGGTTTCAGCGGTGTTTCTTCAAGAGGACATTCCCATCAAAACATGGGCCGTCAATATAGGCCCGCTCAGATGGATCATCCAGTTCATCGTGGTGCATCAGTTAGCCATGGTTCTTACATTGCTCATTCGGGTCAGTCATCATTTAGTGCGTTACCAGCACAAAGTTCTTTACCATGCTTCGTCTTTCAAGGTTTTTACATGCAGTTCCTGAAGTTACCAGGGGCAGTAGCTCCGCCAGAGGAGAGGTTGTGTCGAATGTTGGGACTTGAGTCATCTCAAGAGGGATTGACCTAGACTATTGAGTGGGGTTCCACAATATAGTTCTCAATCGATGATACCAGCACCAGCAGCTACACCACCCGCTCAGCCAACTCGGGGTGGGGCCCAGGCAGCTAGAGATCACCTTAGATGGGGAGCACGATCAGGTGGAGGACATTTGGGAAGCACAAACCACCACTTATACTTATGCTCTCTAATCAATTATAGTGTAGTATAATATCGTATCCACAGAGATTGGAGTTAAATAGTATTCATGTAGTTTGTAGCTAGATTGTTATCCAATCTGATTAACAATTGAGATTTATGTGAATAATACTAAAATTAACTAAAAATCTAGAACTATTTGACTAATGACAATCGAGGCAAACAATAAGCAAAGAAAGATATAATAGGAGAAGATAGGGTTTTTGTAAGATAGGTGCAAGATAATTGTCTGGGATTTAACTCTAGATAATTCACTTCTAATGTTCAAGTGAGTCTCTTGAATTCACTTAACTATTAGTTCAATTGTTTAGTTGAGACTTCACTCTCCACTAAGTCTCAACCTTACGAGATGAACCAATTTAAGCCCTGTGAAGATATGCAAGAAAGCGTAGCGGATTTCTCTTTAGGAGAACCTCTCTCGATTATCCCCCTAACTAGGTTTAATCAATGACTCCATTAGCCTCTTCAGATAACTAAGAAGAATTAATTAACTAAACCAACAATATAATGCAAAGATATCATAAGTTATGCCTCATCTCGATTACATGAACAAGTGAATATAAATGCAACAATTAAATCATCAAAAAAATGCTTCAATACATAAAACTAGAGTTGTAATCCACAAAAAAATATCAAAACACCAAATCCACAAACCCTAAAGAGAACTACTCCATAAATATGGAGTAGTTCATAACAAATATAATAAAAGTATAGGAAAATATAATTTCAATCCAAACTCGGGTCTTGAGTGAGGAAGGAATGATGAAATCCTTGTGATTTTGCTCCGCCAACTCTTCCTTAGCCTCCTTAGGTCGATTTTGTGTCAAAAGTGCAGAAAATAATGTTTTCCATTTATTTACACCAAGTAGGGTTGGGCCCAGATGAAACCACCTTCTCCTAGTCGAAATAGGAAATTGGCTCTTTAAAATTTGCACAGGCGCTCTGCATGGGGAGACGTGCCATGCGGGTCATTAGTGGGGAAATCTAGAGAGCTCAACTTCTGTTAGGCAGTCAAAAATACACTGCTACGTCGCACTATGCGTCGCATAGTGCGTCACATCTTTGCAAATTTCTCAGAGTACGGATTAAATCTAGCTTTTTGACGTCCAGACTTGGTCCTCAACCCCCAAACATGATCCCTGGTTAATTCTTTGGGCTTTTACTCAGGCATCAAAGCTCTAAATAACTCGAATTAGCTCCACAACATCTACATAACTCAGAATCACTCCTACAAGGCATAAAACACATAATATAAGTGCAAAACACTATCAATTAAAGCTTAAACACAAGTAAAGTGCAGTGAATTAGAGTACAATAAGCGACTAAAACACGAGATTAAAGCCTACCATCAACACCCCACACTTAAACCATTGCTCATCCTCGAGCAATCAAACTACACTCCATATAGACACGACCTTTTTAAACTACTCTCCTAATTCATCATACCAAGAATATTTAAAATTGATTAAGAGCAATAATGTAACATCCTCACCTCAAGAATTGACTCATAAGTACCACACATTTTTCACAACCCGCTCACTTACTCTACACAGAGGTCAACGATGTTACCTTTCCTTCATGAATCAAGTGCCCTCACACAACAATAGAGAGTAGTTCCACACACAATAAAATTTAAGAACAATTAGGAACTCAAGATAAAAAGAATTCACTCACTCTCAGAAACAACATTCATATGCCACAAAAGATGAACCATAGGCTTTCCCCTAGTGTACTACTCTACTAATCGAGCTCATTCAGTCAAGAATCAAGTAGGACTTTAATTGGTTGTAATGTAGGATGCGGGACGGGTAGGATATATTTTTAGATATAAGAATGACTACACCTTCTTGAGCAATTTAATATAATTAATCGTTCAAAACCCCACACTTACGTCAAACCATAACTCCACCTTCACATCAATATATATTAACTCCCTACTTCTTTAAGCACAATTACATCAAGAGTTACAACTATCGAGAAATATTTTTCACAACATTACAACTGATTTTTTTTCTTTTCTTATTCAATTCAAGTGGCTCTCCCTTTTTCAAAACATTGCACCTTTCTCCTTATTTCCAACCACCCCACACTTTAACTTTTACAAAGTTCATAACAAATTCAAGTGCTCACGAGAGGTGAAAATGTTCAAATAGATGGTCAATTCAAAAAAATGGGTAAGACTTGTAATGTGGTTGCCAAAAAAATGGGATTACGGACAGAATGAGGTTAACTACGATACATAACAATTAGGTTGGTAATAGCATATATCTGGCTCAACAAAGAAATGCATATATCACTTTCAAAAGTGAATAAAACTGCTATTTCGCTTTGCAAACATATGAGACAAGTTATAAACATCAAATGCAGTGCACAGAATACACAAAACCTCACACACACATGGCACATAATTAACTTAAGATCAGACTCATCAAGACACTCTAGTCAAAGCAGTTAAGCAGAGTTAAGATCATACAATTTAAGGTACTTATAGAAGAGTCAAATACCGAGCCTAAGTGTCACAACTAAAGAACTCACTATTCTCAATGTATAATAAAGTCAAGAGCTATTGCCTTCAATTCAAATCGTAGCACAAGGTTTCCTACTCCTAACAGATATAAAATCTTACTACACCCGGTTCAAACCAAACCCTTGGAAAAGAACTGTGGCGCAAAGAAAACCCAAGTGAAAATTGTTACAATACCTAACAAAAGAAAATCTTGTTTGTCTTTTTATCCTTCGACTTTAATCCCTCAAGAAACATGTCGATGATATCCATCGTCGGGAAAAATTAAAAATTTTAAATTTTTCTTTTTCATTTTTCCTATCTCTAACTATTTAAAAGCAAAACTAAAACTACAATACATACATACATACATACATATATTACTCACCCCACACTTTAAGTTGTGGCATGTCCTCATTACATATAATTAAAAAGCATAAGCTAAAGGGAACTTCCCTGAACATCTAGTCGGGGTCAGAGTCGAAGCCGGGCTCCATTCCTCACGCCCGAACTAGTGCACACATCCATGAAGAAAATTTCTTATCAACCTTCTTGGGGTACACCCAACACTTATATTTTCCTCACTGCACCCTTCGCTTTCGAGCCCTTCACTTTCCACTCAACACTAGCAGTTTATTTTGCCCTTTGTGCCCCCTTTTCTACATTCATCTTGAAAGTCACGGTTTCCTCACCCACTCTAAGAATGAGTTTCCTCTCTTACATATCTAAGATTGCTCTTGTTGTTGCTAATAATGGTCTTCCTAAGGAGAAATATATATCAAGGAAATTTTTGGTCATCTCCTCCCATGTTCTAATTGATCCCCTGGGAAAACTTCGAAGCCACTACTTTGGATCATCTTTAAGTGAAAAGGGGAATGCCCTTAAGTACACTACATCTTGTGAAAATCCATTGTATTGAAAGGTGTTCATAATCTCCTATAAGTCCATTGGATGTGTGTTTGGATCTTTATTTGGTTTCCATCTGAAGACACAACAATTCTGAAGGGTTTGAAGCAACCTTTGCTTCAACTCAAAATTTTTAGCTGCAATTGGAGGTCATCTAACACTTGATAATCCTTGATTGTTACTGATCTAGCATAATCGCCAAGTGGCTTTCCAGTCCTAGGAGTTATATTTCTGAACCGATCTGCAACTAAGGGTTGATTTTGAGTAATTCTATAACCTGTCTATTCTTCATAGATAATCTGTCACTTTCTAATAGATGCTTCCTCAACATCCCGTGTGGCTTTTTCTCATTGTTGGACTGCTTCTCTTGCAGCCACATCTACATTATCATCATCGACTTAAGCCATAGTATCTTTGGTTGAGGATTGCCCAACCTTTTCTAACGTCTCGATGAAATTTCTTTCCTTCCTCAGTTGTTGCGGTTGTTTTTCTATCTCTGGATCATATGGTAGCACTTCTTTCTTAGAATCTTTAGTCATGCACCAATCTGAACTTGTAACCTGCGCAAAACCAAAGAACACCAATCGTAAAAAGGGAAAAATAAAATAAAAAGAAAAAAATCCTGAATTAGCACTACAAACTATTTTGAACACTATTGTTTGTCAATCAACGGCAACGGTGCCAAAATTTGACGAGTGCAAAACACCACTTAAAATTATGCTCGCTAATCAATTATAGGATAGTATAATATCGTATCCACGGAGATTGAAGTTAAATAATATTCTTATAGTTTGTAGCTAGATTGCTATCCAAGATGATCAACAATTGAGATTTATGTGATTAATACTAAAATTAACTAAGAATGTAGAACTATTTGACTAATGACAATCGAAGCAAAGAAATATATCAATAGGAGAATATAGGGTTTTGATAGGATAGGTTCAAGATAATTTTCTGGGATTTAACTCCATGTAATTCATTTCTAATGTTCAGGTGAGTCTCTCGAATTCACTTAATTATTAGTTCAATTCTGGTAGAGACTCCTTTCTCGACTAAGTCTCAACCTTACGATATGAACCAATTTAAGCTCTATGAAGATATGCAAGAATGCATAGTGGATTGGGTTTTAGGAGAACCTCTCTCGATTATCCTCCTAACTAGGTTTAATCAATGATTCCACTAGCCTCTTCTGATTACTAAGAAGAATTAATGAATTAAACCAACAATATAATTCAAAGATATCACAAGTTATGCCTCTCTTGATTACATGAACAAGTGACTATAAGTGCAACGATTAAATCATCCAAAACGCTTCAATACATAAAACTGAATTATAATCCACAAACAAATATCAAAACACCAAATTCATCAAAACCTAAAGAGAACTACTCCACAGATATGGAGTAATTCATTACAAATATAATAAAAGTATAGGAAACAAAAATTCAATCCAAACTCGGGTCTTGAGTGAGGAAGGAATGATCAAATCCTTGTGCTTTTTCTTTGCCAACTCTTCATTATCCTCCCTAGGTCGATTATGTGTCAACAGTCAAGAAATAACATTCTTCCATTTATTTATACCATGTAGGGTCGGGCCCAGACGAAACCACTTTCTCCTAGTCGAAATAGGACATTGGCTCAGTAATATTTGCACATATGCACCGCATGGGGCGACGCACCATGCGGGGCATTAGTGGGTAAATCCAGAGAGTTCAACTTATGTCAGGCAACCAAAAATACACTGTTGCGTCACACTATGCATCGCATCAGTGCAAATTTCTCAGAGTAGGGATTAAATCTTGCATTTTAATGTCCAGGCATGGTCCTCCACCCCGGAACAGGATCCCGTCTTAATCCTTTGGGATTTTACTCAGACTTTAAAGCGCTAAATAACTCCAATTAGCTCCACAACATCTATATAACTCGAAATTACTCTTACAAGGCATAAAACACACAATAAGTGCAAAACACTATCAATTAAAGCTCAAACACAAGTAAAGTGCAGTGAATTAGAGTGCAATAAGCGACTAAAACACAAAATGTTATGTTTTCCCTGCCAGGCCAGAGGCCGTTGCTTCAGACGCAGCGATCATAGGTACCGTCTCAGTATGCCACAAGGATGCTTCCACATTATTTAACCATGGTTCCACTTATTCATATGCATCATCGTATTTTTCTAGTTATTTGGATATGCCTCGCTAGTCCTTAGTTTCTCTTGTTAACGTATCTATGCCGGTGGGCGATTCTATTGTTATGGACCGTGTGTATCGGTCATGTGTGGTGACCAATTATGATGACCCAACAGGTCATTTTGAGTTTTAGTATTTATTTATGTGTTTTGAGACCTCGACTAGCTCCGTTTAGCATTCCTCAATTTGCAAGTGCATTCGGAGTCTTTGTCGAGGAAAATTTTTATGTGAAATTTTTTTTAAATGTGATTTTTGTCTTTAAAATGACTTGAGTTGAATAAGCTCAACTTTTTTTTCTAAACGGATCCTGATCTGTATTTTGACGGTCCCGGTGGGTCCGTATCGTGATTTGGAACTTGGGACTATGCCCAAAATCGAATTCAGAAGTCCCTAACTTGAATTCACAAGATTTGTTGAAAACTAGTAATTTGAAGATTTAAAGAATTCCTAAATTTGACTGTAGGTTGATATTGTTGCTACCTGGTTCAGATTTCAGTTCCGTAACTTGGAATATGTTTATTTCACTATTTATGACTTGTCTGCAAAATTTGGTGCAAAAAGGAGTTGATTTGAGCGCGTCCGGAATGTGTTTTGGAGGTTTGTAGTAGATTTAGGCTTAAATTGGCGAAAGTTAGATTTTCCAATTTCCACCGATAGGGGAAATTTCGATATCGAGCTCGGAATGGAATTCCTCAAGTATCTGTAGGTTCGTAGTGTCATTTGTGACATGTGTGTCAAATTGAGGTCATTCGGACTAGGTTTGACATGTTTCTGCATCGCTTGTAGATTTTGGAAAATGCTAAGTTCTTAGGCTTGAATTCATGTTTAATTCTTGTTTTTGGTGTTATTCGATGTGTTTTGAAGGTTTGAATAAGTTCGAATGATGTTATAGGACTGGTTGGCTAGGTATGATCCCACTATTGTAGCTAAAATGAAGGATTGTGTTCACCGATTTGTTATGGGGTTGGAACCGCACCTGCTTAATGATTGTATGTCGGTCTCACTTCATCCAGGCATTGATATTTCTTGTATCATGAATACGTTCAGGGTGTAGAGGAGAATAAGCAGAAGCAGAGGGCCGATCGTGAGCATGATAGGGGCCAGAGTAAGAGAGTGAGATCTTCAGGTCCTTCTACTGAGTTTCGAGGTGGTCAGAGACAACATTACCTAAGGTATCCAGCCCAGCTATCAGCTAGTGCACCCCCTCAGTTTGTTGGTAGGAGATTTGATCCTTCCACATATTTAGGGCCTAGTTAGAGTTCCAGGGCCTCTAGTTCTCAGTATAAGGGTGAGTCAAGTTATATGAGGCCGCCCCTGACACGATGTGCTCAGTGTGGTAAGTAGCATGCCGAGCAATGCCTTGTGGGGTTGGGTGTTTGTTATACTTGTGGTTATCTAAGCCATGTTATGAGATATTTTCTAGCGAGAGATGGTGCAGGTATAGTTCACTGTCACGACCCCAACTCCTAATAGGTCGTGATGCGTCTATCGTGGAACTAGGCTAGCCAACCATCACATAACTACTCATTCGTTCTATTATAATATTTCACAAATCAATTACAAACAGCAAACAGAGTATAAATAATTTAGTTAAGTCTTTGCGTCCGCATAATAATCTAACAGTCTAAGCAAACCTCCCAAGACTGGAGTCAACATGGTCACGAGCATCTAAGAAATGAAACTAACTCTGCTAATGTCTTAATAAACGTCTATGAGTCAAATACTAATACTATATGAAGAAGGGAAGTGGAGAAGTTGCGGACGCTGGACAGCTACCTCGAAATCCCGTAAAGCTGTTGCTAACGAACAAAGATGGCTACTGCTCCGCACTAGTACATGGATCTGCACACGGGGGTGCAGGGAGTAATGATGAGTACGCCAACTCTATAGTAATGAAAATAAATCACAGTCTGAAGTATATGAAACACACAGCACAAAACACCAATCCATAAACAGTAAAACATCAAGTCTCAATACAGTATACATAAGTTCGAAAACCAATTTCTAGAAAAATCCTTTGAAACAAGTATATTTTCCAATATTTCTCAGTAAAACGCTCAGTAAAATCAGTTTGAAAAATGAAGTGAATCATAGTCAAAAACTCAGTAAAATATCATCATAAATCTGCCCCTCGGGCCATAATCCTCTCTCATAACATTTCCCTCAGCACCTCACCATCACTCAGTATCAGCCCAGCGGGCAACCTCACAGTCAGTCAGTATCAACCCAGCGGGCAACCTCACAGTCACTCAGTATCAGCCCCGCGGGATATCACTCGCACTCAGTAGGTACCTGCGCTCACTGGGGGTGTGTACAGACTCCGGAGGGGCTCCTACAGCTCAAGCACTATAACAAGCAACATCATGGCATAAATCACTCACAATATTGGCCCTCGGCCTCTCTCATATCATAACATCCTCACAATATTGGCCTGCGGCCTCACTCAGTCAGACACTCTCAACATGCCACTCGGGCCATCATTATACCGGGTTCTCGACCCAGAAATAGTGTTTCATTTTCAAGAAATAATATCAAAAATACTCTGAGTGTCAAAACAATCATCAAGAAAAGACTGAGTAAAAATCATAACATATCAAGTGAGGAAAATAGTAAAAATAGCCCCCAAGGGGTAAACAGATCGGCACTAAGCCCCAAACATGGCTTACAGCCCAAATCATATCAAAATATATCAGTACTATTAAGCATAGGCTTAAAAATCTCGCAACTCAATAGTTGCCTAAAAGAGATATATTTCCAAATTTCCAATCTTTGCATTCCAAAATCCGTGAAAGGATGCATGGTCCGGGGTTTCATACCCTCGGGACAGGATTTAAAGATATTACTTACCTCAAACTAGACCGAAAAGCTACTCTGCAACTCGCTTGCCTCTCGTATCAACTTCCGAGTGCTCCAAATATACCAAGATCAGATTTTTATTATCAAATTATGGTAAGGGAATTACTTCCAATTGAAAAATACCAATTTTAGCTCAAAATTCGAAATTAGCCAAAACCCGACCCCTGGGTCCGCGTCTCGGAACTCGACAAATTTTATACCAAAATGTTCTTCATCATCTCACGAGTCCGTACAAATAAAGTGTCACGACCCAAACCAATGGGCCGTGACGGGCACCCGGTACCTTACCCAACCGAGTACCAAC